>BQNB010047160.1:0-43292 GCA_026074375.1 Tanacetum coccineum | reverse complement strand
TGAGACGTTCCGATAATGAGAACATGCTGAGTACGATGAATCTAATACTTATGTATTAGAAAGATTCAATACTACAGCTGAAAATCCTGTCAAGAAGATTCTTCTTAAATTGAATCTATCTGATCACAGGTCGATCCTCACGGATTCGAAGGTTGCTCCAACTAAACCTGGGCGAATGATAAAGCCATATTCATCTCGCCACTTTATTGCTAACTGTTTTATGCAGGCTATTTAAAGATGGTGGTGGAGGTTCCTGATTCCAGCTGGCTCACAAGATCTATAGCCACATGCTCATACCCGACCGACAAACATAAAGACATCATGAAAGCTCAAGTACATGTTTCAAGACTTCCGCTACTCTGATACCGTACGTCTTTCTTGAAGTGACGATGTATTAAAGTCAAAGAATTTCAAAGAAGTTTCCGTCACTCTGATACCGAACGTCTTTCTCGAAGTGACGAAGTGTTAAAGTTAAAGAATTTCAAGAAAGATGCAACATTAAAGCTTTTCAAGTCAACAAATCAAGTAAGGTATGAGCATGTCGGTCCAACAATCACAAGTTCACAAGATGGCAAAGTTAACAAGATGGCGAAACGAGATTATGCTTGGTTGATGATCTCAAGGTGTTCAAGATCACATATTCACATACAAGTCAAGATAAGGAACAAGCTCAAGCCTAAAGTCAAATATCACTACATCATGTTCACAAGATAAGAAAAAGAAAGAAGTCTGCGAGCACAAGAATGAAGACCTTCATAGTATGATAGGTTTTAGTTTTTGTAACATGAAGTGACCTCCCTTAGGGGGAGATTGTTAGGAATACGAAATTCCTAGAAAAGTCTCGGTCACTTCATAGATATCAAAAGATAGCTCGTCAAGTAATATTTAGAAACTTACATAGGTAACTAGCCCAAGGTCCATGGAAAGCCCATATAACCAAGGCCCATGTCCACCTTATGTAAGTATAAATACCCTCTCCACACATGGAGAGGGTGTTGGTTCTCTTTGTATTTCTCACTTAGTTCAATCAACCATCCCATTTTTCCCTTTTCCTTTCTCTCTCTAGTTTATTTCTTTTGTGTGAAATGAGTTTTCTTCAATTTCTGTGCTAATAAAGGTATCAAAAGGGAATTCAGCAATGCTAGGACTCCACAACAGAATGGAGTTGCTGAAAGGAAAAATAAGACTCTAATTGAGGCTGCTAGGACTATGCTAGCAGACTCACTATTACCTGTAATCTTTTAGGCTGAAGCAGTTAATACTGCTTGTTATGTTCTTAATAGGGTATTAGTGACTAAAACTCAAAACAAGACACCTTATGAACTTATAAATGGTAGAACACCATTGCTATCTTTCATGAGACCTTTTGGGTGTCCTGTAACCATCCTAAACACCTTAGATCCTTTAGGCAAGTTTAAGGGTAAAGCTAATGAGGGGTTTCTAGTGGGATATTCTATACACAGTAAGGCTTTTAGAGTATATAACACTAGAACCAGACATGTTGAAGAGAATTTGCATGTGACTTTCCTAGAAAATAAACCAAACATGCAAGGAGAAGGACCTGAATGGCTTTTTGATCTTGATTATTTAACCAATTCAATGAATTATAAGCCAGTTGTTGCAGAAAATCGAGCTAACAATACTGCAGGTTCCAAAGAAGCTAATGATAGTGCAGGTTTAAAGACAACAGTTGATGCAGAACATGCTAAAGAGGATACTACTTCTGATCAACCATTTGTTCTACTACCATTATGGCCTTCTAATTCTCCATTTTCTTCAAAGAGCTCAGCTGACAAGGAGGTCATTGATGCTGGTAAGAAGACAGTTCAAGAACCAGCTTCTGAGAATGATCAAGTTTTCCTAGATGAACTTGCAAGGTTGCAGAATCAAGAGAAGGAGGCTTGTGATGCAGCTGATGTGATTAGAAGGGCATTTGAACAGAAATGCTATGATCAAGGAGGAGCTCCCATATCTAGCAGTACTAAAACATTTAGTGCTGTTCACACACCTGTTAATACTGCTGATGATGAGATACCTGAATTAGTAGAAATCAACAATGATCACAATTATGGGATTTTCACTCATTCCTCCTATGATGATGAGAATTGGGATTTTCAAGATGACATGGTTGAGGGTGCAGTAGCTGATAACAACAACATGGACACTTCTAATGTTGTCAGTTCTATTCCCACAACTAGAGTTCATTCCTTTCATCCAAAAACTCAAATTATTGGTGATCCATCCTCAGCTGTTCAAACAAGAAGCAAGGTAAAGACACGTACTTGGGAACATGCTTTTGTCTCTTACATTTAAAAGCAACAAAGGACCAATAACAAGGACTTCCAGCACTGTTTATTTTCTTGCTTCCTCTCTCAGATTGAACCCAAGAAGATATCTGAAGCTTTAGATGATGAAAGTTGGATTGAAGCAATGTAGGAGGAACTTCTTCAATTCAAGATTCAAAAGGTTTGGGTATTAGTTTATTTTCCTTATGAAAAGAAGGCGATTGGAACAAAATGGGTTTACAGGTATAAGAAGGATCAGAGGGGAGTGGTGGTTAGGAATAAAGCTAGATTGGTTGCTCAGGGACATAGGCAAGAGGAAGGGATAAACTATGATAAGGTTTTTGATCCTGTGGCTAGGATAGAAGCCATTATGATCTTTTTTCCCTTTGCTTCTTTCATGGGATTCATAGTTTATCAGATGGATGTAAAGAGTGCTTTCCTATATGGCACCATTGAAGAGGAGGTGTATGTGTCTCAACCTCCAGGTTTTGTAGACCCTAAGTTTCCAAATAAGGTCTACAAAGTTCAGAAAGCTCTTTATGAATTACACCAATATCCCAGAGCTTGGTATGCTACTTTGTCTACTTTCATGTTGAAGAGTGGATATAGAAGGGGAACCATTGACAAGACTCTATTCATAAAGAAAGACAAGAAGGATATCATATTAGTGCAGGTTTATGTTGATGATATCATTTTTAGTTCTACAAAGAAGTCTTGGTGTGATGAGTTTGAGGCACTAATGAAGAGCAGATTCCAGATGAGCTCTATAAGAGAGCTTACTTTCTTTCTTGGATTACATGTCAAGCAGAAAGAGGATGGAATCTTCCTTAGTCAAGATAAGTATGTGGCTGAGATCTTGAAGAAGTTTAATTTTAAGAATGTGAAGACTACTAGTACTCCTATTGAAACTCAAAAACCACTGGTCAATGATGAAGTTGCAGATGTTGATATGCATCTTTATAGGTACATGATTGGGTCCTTAATGTATTTGACATCATCTAGACCAGATATCATGTTTGCAGTCTGTGCATGCTCTAGGTTCCAAGTTACTCCAAAGACTTCACACCTAAATGCTGTGAAAATGATTTTTAGGTATCTCAAAGGTTGATCAAAACTGGGCCTTTGGTATCCTAAAGAATCATCATTTGACCTGGTAGCCTACTTAGACAGTGATTATGTAGGTGTTAACCTTGACAGGAAATCCACAATATGAGGTTTTCAATTTCTTGGCAAGAGATTAATCTCTTGGCAATGCAAGAAACACACTATTGTTGCTACCTCTACTATTAAGGCAGAGTATGTTGCTGCTGCACACTGCTGTAGGCAAGTATTGTGGATTCAAAATTAAATGTTGGATTATGGGTTCAACTTTATGAACACACAGATCTTCATTGATAATGAAAGCACCATAAGCATTGTCAAGAATCCAGTTTACCATTCAAAGACCAAGCACATTGAGATAAGGCACCATTTTATCAGAGATTCTTATGAGAAGAAGCTCATTCAGGTGCTAAAGATACATACTGATGATAATGTAGCTGATCTTCTGACCAAGGCTTTTGATGGTCCAAGATTCAACTTTTTGGTGGTAAGCATTGGGTTGCTCAATCTGTAGCTGCTGAGATTAAGGGGAGGCTCTGCAGATGTCTCTTTGTTGTAAAGTTTGTACTGGTAGTTAGAATATTAATTCTGGTAGTTAGAGGATTAATTCTGGTAGTTAGAATATTAATTCTGGTAGTTAGGATTGTTAGTCCAGGTTAATTCTGCCATGAGAAAATTACATGCATTGTCTTTTCTTGGCTTTAGACTAACTTTTTTAGGTAAAGCATGGATTTAAAGTTGGATGGAAGCTGTGGTGATGATGACCTTTCTCGCATTTGGTTTGTAAGTATTAAGAGTTAGAGAGTCTTAGGATTAGGGTATTCTTAGAATACTCCTGCACTGGTCTTCGGATTGTGCCCACTGGTGAAATGGTTTTCCTTTTGGAATTCCTGAGGCACCTAATATCTCTTGCAGATATCTCTCTCTTAGTGTAAAAGGTGGGAAAACTTTAGGCTTCATGGGTTAATGTTGGTATTTGGTATGTTTAGTAGAGTTTGCTTCTATTCATGGGTTATACATGAATGTGGATCCTTATGAATTCTTACATGTCTAGCTAGTCTTAAGTCTAGTGTGTTTGTGATAAATAGAGGCACATTGATGTATAATTATTGGAGAAAGTGTTAATTCTGCTAGACAATACTTAATTCTGGTAGGTAAAAGTTAATATTGGTATTTGGTATGGTCAGTAGTGTTTCATTCTATTCATGGGTTATACATGAATGTGGATCCTCATGAATTCTCACATGTCTAGCTATTCTTAAGTCTAGTGTGTTTGTGATGAATAGAGGTACATTGATGTATAATTATTGGAGAAAGAGTTAATTCTTCTAGGCAATACTTAATTATGGTAAGCAAAAGTTAATTCTGATATGTCATTATTAATACTGGTTGATCACAGGTTAACTTTGGTAGGCTAATATTAATTCTGCTAGGTTAAAGTTAGTGCTGGTCGAGGGAAAATTGACTTTTCCTATTCAAATATTACTGTTGGAGATTTTTAAGGCCGTTAAATCGCAGATAGGGTTTTTACTTGAATAAATACCCTATAAATACAATTTTCTCTCTCTTTACCAACACCTAGATACTCAAACGACATAAACCCATAATTAAAATTGCATTATTCACAACTATTGCTTCTTATACATTCAAGATGGCAAATTTAAAGTACTCAAACAATCACAACATGGTTGCTTTTCTAAAGAAACCAAATGGAAGTGATGATTTCCATGAGATAGTGGATTTTCTCAAACGCACTCCTCTCAGGTATGCTTTGACTCACAATCCAACTATCTATGATTCCCTAGTCAAACAGTTCTGGCAGACTGCTACTGTCAGAACAATTGCTAATGGAAATCAAGAATTATTAGCAACTATAGATAGTAAGGCATATACTATCACTGAGGCATCTGTCAGAAGTTCACTTCAATTGGCAGATGCAACAGGTATTACTAATTTACCAGATGCTGAAATTCATGAAGGACTTGCCACAATGGGGTATGTTTCAGATGGCACACTTACTTTTTGGAAAAAGCATTTTACCCCACAATGGAAGTTCTTGATCCATACCATTTTACATTGTATAAGCCCAAAGTCTGGTGGATGGGATCAATTTAGTAGTAATATTGCTACTGCTTTGATTGGTCTGTCTAGTAATAGGGTTTATAATTTTTCAAAATTAATTTTTGATGGTATAGTGAACAACCTGGATAGCAAATTTAAATTTTTAATGTATCCAAGATTTTTGCAAATGATTTTGGGAATACGTACTGCGAATACAGGATAACATATTGCCCCAGTTTTAACTAAAAAGATTTTTGGAAATATGAAAAGAGATTTTGAAGGAAATCATGTACCATTGCTGCCTGCTATGCTAGCACCAGCTCAAGGTGAGGGATCAACAATCCCAGCTGGCTTCCAACCCACACCTACTGTCTCTGTCCCATCTACATCACAAACACCTATTCCCCCTCTCACTGAACCATCTATTTCATCACCAACTAGGATTACTGACAGATAGGAACCTGAGATTCCTCAGTCTTAGGATCCTACTCCAACCCCTGTAGCAGATGAGGCAACAACCACTAGTGTGGAAGTTGATGCTGAGGGAGCTGCCACTATAACCGCTAGCTTAGAAGCAGGGTTGGACAGTGGTAACATCCATGAGTCTCCTCCCAGGTCCCATGATGCACCTCTCCCTGAAGTTAACACATCAAGAAGTGCTGAGGATAGTGTGCAACTAAAGGAATTAATGGAACTTGTACCTAAATTAGTTTTACGAGTTGATTCTTTGGAGAAGGAGCTGACAAGGACAACACAGATCTTTGGGAATAAAGTTATAACTTTGAAGAACATGGTGAAGACACTTGAAGTTGCTCTAAAGAGGAAATCAAAGAAGGTAGTTCTTTCAGAATCAGAAGGAGAAGAGGCAGAGAATTCTTCCAAACATGGGAGAAAAAGTCAGGATGATAGATCTAAAGATTTTATTACTCTTTCAAATTCAGGGGAGGCACAAGAGCAGGATATCAATCCTACACTTCTAGATGCAGCTAAAACTCTAATACAGGTTGCTTCTAGAGATGTAAGTACATACAAGAGAAGAAGGAGGTCTGTTGATACTGGTATGGATTACTTCAGTGCACCAAAAGAAAGAACTAAGTTTGAAGAACTTAATACTGGTAGTATATGAGTTAATACTGGTAGCATACCAGATAAGGCTCAGAGGAAAGGAAAAGCAAAGATGGTTGAAGAAAATGTTCAGACTATACAGAAGACTAAAAAGCAGCTAGAACAGGAAAAGGCTGGATTTGCAAAGGGTGTCAGGTTGCAAGCTCAATTGGATGCAAAAGTTGCAGAACAGATTTATACAGATGAGATGATTGCTAAAAGAATGGAGGAAGAGACAGAAATAACTGATCAAAAAAAACAAAGAATGGATCAAGTTCAATTTGAAGCTCAATACTATACTGAGGAAGATTGAGATATTATTAGAGCTAAGCTTGAAGCAAATGCAGAGTTGGTCAAGAATATGCATGGAGAAGATCTGTTTGAAGAAGATTTTGCAAAAAGAATGGTGGACATGATAAATCAGAGAGAAATATTTTGCAGAAGAAAGAGCTAAGGCAAAGAGAAGTAAGCCCATGACTCAGACACAGCTGAGGACTTACATGTCAAATTATTTGAAGAATCAGGGAACATGGAAGCTTTCTCAGTTGAAGAAGTTAACCTTTGAAGAGATTAAGGAGAAGTTTGACAAGTTGGTAAATCAGATTGACACATTTGTTCCTATGGGTCTTGAAGCTACAAAGGCAAGAATGAAAAGATATAGTGAAGAGCTTCAGACAGGGATTTCAAAGAAACAAAAGACTGTTGATGATTCAGGATTTGCTGAGTTACAAGAAAAGGTTGCTGCTAAAGATGTTCCAGTCACAGAAGAAAAAGCTGGAGAAACAACAGTTCCAAAGGAAGAAGAAGTTGAAAAGTCAACAAAAATCAAAAGAAGAAGGCTGAAGACAAAAGCAAGAAAAGGATTAAATGTTGATAAGGATGCACAGGAGGATTCAGAGACTGATAAAGAAGAAGACATGGAAGCAATTGGTGCTATCCCTGTGACTACTAAATCTCCTAGTGTGGTTAATTGGAAGATATTTCAGCAAGGTCAAAGAAGTATATATCAGATAATAAGAGCAAATGGAGCTGATACAATTTACATGAGTTTTGGAGCTATGCTTAAAGATATCACAAGAGATGATCTTACAGAGTTGTACAGGTTGGTAATGCAGAAGTATGGAGCAAATAGACCTGAGGATGTTTATGACAGAGTACTTTGGAGTGATCTCAGAACTATGTTTGAACCATCTCTTAGTGAAGATGCTATCTGGAGTTTACCACTTCAGCAAAAGATGTTGAATTGGAGGTATTATGATTCCTGTGGAGTGCATTGTTTGACATTGGAAGCAGCTGTTATTTATATGTTGACAGAAAGGAAGTATCCTTTATCATCCGATGCTTGTAAAGCTATGCTGGATATGAAGCTTCAAGGAGGGAAACATACATATATATATATATATATATATATATGTATATATATATGTATATGTATATGTATATGTATATGTACATGTATATGTATATGTACATGTATATGTATATGTACATGTATATGTATATGTACATGTATATGTATATGTATATATATATATATATATATATATATATATATAATATAAATTAATATAAATAATATAATATATATAACTATATAGTATATATATATATATATATAATAAATTATATATGTAATAGGTATGTATGTATATAAATATATATATATATATATATATATATATATATATATATATATATGTATATGTATATATATATATATATATATATATATATATATATATATATATATATATATATATATAGGGAGGTTAAAATAAAAAGACTTTTTTTCATAAAAAGAATAAGAAGGATTTTTGACCTTTGATTTAAAATCAATGGATGAGATTAAACAATAATCTTTATCAAGTGTGAAAGGGCAAAATCGTATTTTCACCAAAATAAATAACATGTAAACAACCTGGATCATTCTAGTCTTCCATCTCCGGTACACTTTCTCTCTCTCCCTCAACAACTTTCTCTCACTCTCTTACAACAAACCTAGATCATACACTAATTTCTCATCTAACTTTACTTTCTCCTTCTAAAAACATCAATCAAACACTAATTTCTCATATAATCATTCAAAAATGTATCAAATATCTGTCAATTGAAGACGTGAACATTGATTCAACGGTAATTGAAGTTGAAATCGACGATTTTACGGACTAAAATGCTTGCGTAAGTCAATTAAAACTAGTTTTGATCGTTTTATTATAAAGGTGTAAGATTTTCGTTCATATTGTAGATTAAAATTCTATAACTTAACATTGATTTTTTAATTTATGTTCTATTAATATGTGCATCACATGAAAATGTGTCTATTTTGTTCATCAAATTATCTAAATGTGAATGTTGGTAAAAAGTGTGTTATGTTTAATTAGTTGTACCTGCTTTTGTGAAATAACCTTATTCTGTGCATAAAAATAAGTTAACTGTGGATTACTTTTTATATGAAGTTAGTCAAGTTATATCCTTGGGTCTTCAACACGCCTTTGTATGAAATAAAGTTGTTTTGTGCGTCAAAATGGTTAAACGTGCTCTAGGTTTCATAAGAAGTTAGTATAAGGCAAATCCTTAGATAATCAACATGCCTTTGTAAGAAATAGCATTGTTTTGTGCATCAGAATGGCTAAATGTGCATTAGTTTTCATAAGAAGTTAGTAAAACACATATCCTTAGACAATCAACATGCCTATGTATGAAATAACACTGTTTTCTACATGAAAAAAAAGCTAAATGTACATCACTTTTGATAGGAAGTTAGTAGAAGTGATATTCTTGGGTAATCAACGTACATTTGTATGAAATAACACTGGGTTGTACATAAAAATAGGCTAAATGTGCATTACTTTTGATAGGAAGTTAGTAGAAGTGATATCCTTAGGTAACCAACACGCCTTTATCTGAAATGACATTGTTATGTGTATTAAAATGGGTTAAATGTGCATTAATTTTTCTTTGAAGTTAATAAAATTGTTGTGCTTAGGTAATAAACACGCTTTTGTTTGACACAACATTGTTTTGTGCATTAAAAATTGGTTAAATGTGCATTATTTTTTGTAGGAATGTAGTAAAAGTGTTTTACTTAGGTAATCAACATACCATTTTTTTCTAATAGTATTGTTTTGTGCGTGAAAAATGGACTAATGTGCATAGTTTTTCAAATTATTTTGTAAAACTTACATGCTTAGGTAATATGCATATTTTTGTTTAAAATAACACTCGTTTGTGCACTAAAAATGGGAAAGTTGCAGTTTAGTTATCAATATGCCTTTGTATCAGATTGAGTGTTTTGCCCATTCTAAGTGTACTTAATGTTGATTAGATTTTATAGAAGGTTGGTAAAAGTGAAATCATTAGGTAATCAACACCTCTTCATATGCAATAACACGGTTTTGTGCATTACAAATAGGAAAATGTAAAAAATGAGGATGGAGTTCATTTAAAAGACGAACATGAGGAAAGCTTTCAAAGTTAGGAAGGCACAAAACAACATATTGAAACAGTTTATATGCTAAAGAATAGATTACTATGTGTGGTATTTGCTAAAATATACATTTTTTATAACCCGTAAAACACTATGAAATGGACTAAAAATACTAAAATGTACTTTATTATATTGCAAATATGTTTGTTTGGTATTTTTATGTCTTGCAGGTAAAAAATGATTGAAAACGGTGCAAAAACGGGATTTATCGGGCTCAATTTGGTCAAGTCTAATTATTACTCAAGCCAAGATGAAGACATGAAAAGTCCCGAAGCATACCATTAGAAAGAGCACGAGAAAACGAGTCCAACGGTGCTTTCGTAATGTAAGCGGTTGATCATTCTTGCAGAGCATCTGAATCCGTGTGACGATAATTCCAAGCCAATGATTGGCTCCTTTATTCCCCAATGATTGGGAAATATTTACAAGAACACCCCCTCTTTCACCATATATAAACATACGCCTCCCTCACACTTTAGGGAGCTAGGCCTTTATTTTTCTTAGTTTAGTTTTCTAGTTTTTAGCTTATTTTAAGTTTGTAATAGCTTATTTTAGAACTTTGAGCTTATTGTACTAGTTTATTTCGCATGCTTATAAAGATGATGTAATAAGAATGGTTAAAATTAATTGAAGATCTCGTTTTGCTTTTTGTTTACTTAAATCTTTCGGTAATTTTCCTTTTCGTATAGCTTATTCATTAAGCTGAATTTTCGTGCTTATTCTTGCAGCTTATTATTATCAAAAGTTCTTAAAAGCTAAAATAATGACTCCTATAAGCTCTTCAAGCTAATTCGATTCATTACCAAAAGTTTTTAAACACTTTTCGAAATAATAAGCTAAAAATAAGCTCGAATGTAGCTTATTTATATGCTTATAATGTTTTTGTGTTAATAGAAGCTCTTATTTTTTGATTTAATAAGTATCTAAATAGCTTATTCAAATTCAAACGAGCTTATAGTGTTTAGATGTTTAGATAGCGAGCTTATTTGCTTATTTGAGTGGTCCTTTGATTAGTTTTATACTTAATGCTTATTCTGAGTTTCTGTTGCTTATTCTCATTATTTTTCGATATGGTTAAGAGCTTATCTCAATTACGATTGGGCTTGTTAGATAATCTTAGTTATGGATTGAGTTTTAAGCTTGTTTTTCTTATCATGTTAACTTACTTAATTCGTCCTTAAGCTATTTAGGTGATTAGAGGTGCTTATCTAGAGATGTTAAATGTTTAATCTCGTTAGCTTATCAAGCTCTTATATGGTATTCATTGTTTGCGATATTATTTGAGCTTATTCGATTATAGTAGATTCATAATTATAGCTTAAGCTTTTAATTGTTTCTTGTAGTTGTATTATAGCTTTATTTTGAGTCTCAGCTTATCCAAAAATGCTTATTGGTTCTGGCTTATTTGAGTGGCTTATCCTTGATCTTATCTTCACGTTTAATAAGCAGTAGGCATTTGGTTTATGAAATTTGAATGTGAAGCCCCCCCTTGTTGTTTTCAGAGTGGTGTTTAAGTAACTGGGCCACGTTTTGGGCTTTGTAAGATACTTGGGTCTTGTAATTAGTTGGTGGGGTGGGAGGTTGGGGGGGGGTCGGCGTGGTGGGGGGTGGGGGGTATGGTGGGTGGTTTTGTTTTTTGGATTTGGGGGGGGTGGGATTCTATTTTTTTTTTGGTCGTATTTATATTGATTGGTGCTAGTTCTGTCTATTCTCTGTCTCTTCTCTGGCGGAAGTGTGGTGGTTGCGTCATACACCCCCCCCCAACTCACTTGGTTTAAACCCCCCCCCGGCCACGTTTTGGGCTATTTAAACTACTGGGTTAAGTAATTAGAATTGATTTGAATTTCTGAATTTGGGCTAGTAGTTTGGACTGTTTACTGGATTTATGAAATAAAAAAGGCAAAGTGTGTGTAGTTTTATTAACTGTTAACAATTTTGTTTTCTTGTTTTGACTTTTTTGTACCGGTCTACTCATAAGGCGTGGAGCTTAAGGGCTTATTTAGCTAGACCGAATTTGACTATTTGTTCTAGCTAAATAAGTCGGGTGGTATTCGTTTAATTGCGGGTCTTCATTTCGGTTCACTTTCTAATCCCTTTTCAATACTTAGAGTAGATTTATTTTATCGTTTTATAATATGTTTGCCTATTTGATTTTTGCCATGCTTAGTGTACACTTATTTTTATCTTTTGATGTTATAACATTTGCCATGTTTACTTAGTTGATTTATTTACTCATTTAGTGTTTAGAAATTAGTGCGGATTTAAAATATGATTAGAGATTATTAATTTGCGACATTTATTTAGATTAAAGTTTTTAAAAATAAATAAAATAAATAAATAAATAAATTATAAATATAATTTCTTTTAATGTAGGATTTATTTTTAGAAGTTTGCATGTTTAAAATTGAATTTATTATGCTTGCTTATTTTTCTCGTTTTAAATACTCGTTTTTGTTTAATGCTTTACATGTTTAATTGTTTTTATTACTTTGCTCGTTTTTTATGCTTTTATTTACTTTATCATTATGTCAAGTAGGATTTAGAAACCAAATAAAAAATCTTTTTACCCATTCGAAACGCGCGATCACGAACTTAGCCGATTTTCAATTCACACTTCGTCGAGGGAAAACGACCCGGGAGGTTTTTGAGACAACTTTGGTTAAAAGTTTGTTTCTAGAACCCGACGGAAAATACTATCTATACTATTATTGATTATCTTCCTTATTATTACGTATTTATATTATATATAATCTTACGAAGGGGCGGATCCCTCGTGAAGTTAATTTTCCCGTTTGTGAATATTTTCTTTTATTTATAAAAATATAAAACACAAAAATATTTTTCATTTTCTTTTATTAGTATTAGTATAAGATAAATAAAAACAAGAAAAAACCAAAAATATAAAAACATTGTCCATAATAATAAATAAAAATCATCATCAATATAATGCTTTCAACTGAAGCATTATCATAATAAGTTCCCGAACAAAAGATTTAAAACTTGCCTTTGTGTCACTTGTGAAGTACGGCTCACCTTTAATTGATAAACAAACTATAAGAGGGGTATAAGGAGGGTTGTTCCGAGGAACTACGACCCGAAAGGAGAAGGTTTTTAATAGCTTCGCGCTTTCCCGCTCCTCCGCTCCTTTGTGCGTTTTTCTTTTAGAGAGCTACCGTGAAACGAGTTGATTATTGGTTTAAGTTGTCTTATCTCATTTTGTCCGTTAATAAAATATGTTGCTTAAAAAACTCGAAAAGCCAAAAATAATCTTCTTTTTCTTCTTATCCATTTAATTCTTTTCTTAACCCTCAATTGTTTAATTCTTATGGCGTCACTCGATCGTCGTTTGAATCCCCTTTACGCGATTAAAGAGTGTTCGTCTTGTGGAAATTTGCACACTAAAGACTGTGGTTGTTCAAAAGGGAGTCTTGAAGACAAGATTCTTGTTCCCATACCCGACTTGTCTCAACGACCCCTTAAAATTGAAAAAATTTGTCTCGATTGTGGAGACCCGGTTCATGGTCTATATTGTCGACAATGTGCTCTAATACGAAAGACATTGGAGGAAGTTTTTCAAGACTTCCAAGACACTTCCAAGTCATCCGATGACGATACTAACTTTGTTAATCAAGAGCCATTCGTTGTCAAACAAGGCCCCGGTGTAAATTCTTCACAAAGTCCTCCACAAATTAACCACAATTGTTGTTACGAGTGTGGTGATTCGTTAGACGATATCTTTTGTCAACGATGTACTTGTAAGTCTTGTGGGAAAGGTGCTCATTATGGTTACAATTGTCCATCGCAAATTCTGATTATCTCTAATCCGGAACCATGCTACAATCAAAACCTTAATGAGATCCTACAAAATTTGCAAAGTTTGCAACAACAATGTCTTTTGGGTACGTGCCAACAATATGGTTGTAATGAATATGATGGAGTTTGTTTTTATTGTACTGTTGGAAATGGAACACCAACCAATTTTTTAACTCCATACTCTTCTAACGATTCTCCAAGTTTTGCAAACCACCCTCCACAACCCCAATACCTACCATACTCTTGTGAGTTATGTGGGAACAAATCTCATTACAGTTACAATTATCCACCTCAAGTCCCGTTTGTCTACAATCAGGACCCGTGTTTCAATCAAAACTTTGATTATTTTACACAAACTTCACCGAGTTTTCCTCAACAATATCCTTGTTGTGAAGATTGTGGGGGTCCGCATGAGACTTTTCAATGTCAACCGATGAATGAAGACTATTATCACGAGCAAAATTCTTGCTATCATTCTAATTCTTTCGGCTTTGACCAATTTCAACCCCCGCAATATACCGTCAATCATCCAATCTTCAATTCTCAAGATGAGTTTCTTAATTCTCAAAACAAGCTTATAGAGCAAATGACATCCATATGTGATATGGTTGGTCAAATTATGCAAAAGAAGGAAGAAGAAAAGCGAATTACGGAAGAGCAAGTGGCTAAAGATCGATATTGGAAGATTCCCATTTGCTATGATGATGACGAAGACTATACCATTGCAATCACAGCCGTTTTATCAACCAAGGAGCCCGTTGACTCTCTCATAATGAAGGATGAGCATCTTAACACTATTACGGCAACGGAATCAGACGAAGTAATAAAGTCTAGTGTCAAGAACCTTAACCAAATCCCAAGTGAGTCCAAGGGTATATCCGATGGTAGTTGTGATGTGCCTCTTTGTGATAACCCTACCCCTCTTGAAGCTTTCAAAGAACACTCTGAAACTATCGTCGATTCTAACAATGATTCTACTTCGAGTGATGATGATTCTCCCTACGGTGAGGATATCGAGTACATCGATGCATCACCTCCTGATGCTGAGATCGTCAGCTTAGAGGTGGTGGAGAGTGTTATCCCGAAAGTTGGAGGGGTTGATACTGATATTCTTCTAACAATCAAAGACGATATCCTTCGTGAAAAATTGTTGAATGTCAATCTTTTTATTGCTAACATCGAAGCATTAAAAGATAATCCCGTTCCATTTTCAAGATGTTATCCTTCATGAAAAATTGTTGAATGTCAATCTTCTTATTGCTAACATCTGAAAGCATTAAAAGATAATCCCGGTTCCATCTGCCCGATTTTGTAACAAGTCTTCCGTTCATCTTTAACCTTTGTCGTGGGGGAGACTAACACCTTTGATAATTCTTCATCGAATCCTGAAACTTTGTTTGATTGGAAGAGGATTAGTAGTGGCAGTCCCATACTCGTTCTGATTATTCTCTTCTGGATTATGAAGCCTTCTATGACAATCATATTGAAGAAAAGAGTAGTGGCAGTACCATTACTCATGCTGATTTTTCTCAATATGATTCGTTCATCTTTGATATTTCGATCAAGCCATTTTCTCTGCCGAGAGGAGTGGATTTTTATCTTGAGGAGTTCGCCGATGAAACTCGCTCAATCATATCTCTACTAGAGTATGATCATTTCTGCTTTAAGACTTGAGCCGAGCCCTGGGGCAATACTTACTATGGATGTGATGGAGGATATTTAGCCAACAAGATAAACCCAAAGTTCATGTGTACTAATGTGTTTACCCACCCATCCCAACCCCCTCGATCTGGATTTCATACTTTTAAGTGAACCTCTCTTCGCTTATATTGTATGGATCTTTCTTTCTTTTCTCACGTATCCAGTTGCTCCTCCATATCTTCTCTCCTGTGGGAATGAAGATACCATTTTTGACCCTGGTATCTCCGTTTATTATTCTTTTATGCCAAGTGTATCTCATCGGAGTGGAACTTTCATGAAATTCAATGTTTATCCAAACCACTTTAATGAAAGTCCGATGGAGATTTTATCTTCCACTTGCTTCCCCAATGACAAAGGAATTTGGGGAGAGTCAAACTAGAGACTCGCACAAAAACAAGCGCTTCTCGGGAGGCAGCCTGTGTCTTTTCTACTTTCTATTTTTTTGATTAATAAGTGAGTGTGATATTTTATAGCCCAAGTGTGGAGGTGTGTTTCTTTCTATGGTATGTGGTTTCGTTTTTTGCAGGATTCCTTAAGATCATGAAGACCCGTGCTTGTTCCAATCCTCCAATCATCCGGTTTTCGATTTTCTGCTAATTATGGAATCCTTAATCCTGATCAGGTATATTATTGTGTTTCCCCTTTCACACTTGAAATTTTTTGCATTTGCCTTTTTCATTCCTAAGTGTGGGGGTAAAACCCGATATTTTTGAACATTGAGGCCAATGTTCCATTCTAAGTGTGGGGGGATTTCTATCGAAATGTGATCATACCTGTACCTTGCTGTGTCCCTTGCAACCCCGTTTTGACCAAAATTTTAATTTTTTTATTGTGTTTTTAGTTTAAAAAAAATTTGTTGAAAAAATAAGAAAATAGTTGACACGAATGTAGGTTTTCCGTTGGTGAGAACGAAAAGTAAATTTTGACCCGATCGGTTTTATATCTTAGCTTTTCTCCTTAACTTTTATTAGATTGTCTTTGCTAATCTTTTATACAAGGAGCTATAAAACGCAAGTCTAGCTTGAAAAAGTCAAGACTTTGCAAGTTCCCATAATTGATTTTAAATATGCGAAGATCGATTTATTAGAGTTGAGATTGTTGCCAGTCTATGTGACTTGTTAAAGTGCCAATCTTAATTCATTAGGCTAAGTGTTCACTAATTTCTTTATTAGAAATTTTAAATTGTGAAGAACAAGAGATGATAGAGTAGAGTATAAGTTTTGATGCTAAACATAGAATAGTTGGATTTCTTTAAGGCTCATAAGTGTTAATTGTGGCTTTTTCTCCCATTAGCTTGTTTCACATTTATATATAATTGTTTAATAAATAGAGTTGTGCGGTTTTTTGGTTAATAATTAGTTAATAGAAGTTTTCTTTAGTTCCTTTGTGATTAAGATGAGTACACATCAGGAATACTTAATTTGGCATACTATATGTATCACATTAATAAATATTTTGCTTATCCCTTAAAGAGCCTTAGGGTATATGGGGTAAGTAAAATTAATAAGTGAAATTATAGCCTTATTCATTCCTTAAAGAGCCTTAGGGTATATGGAATGGATATTGTTGCTTAATTTTTGTCTTGTTTGTACCTTAAAGAGCCTTAGGGTATATGGTGCAAATAAGATTGGTTCATTTATGTCTTAAAGAGCCTTAGGGTATATGACATGAATGGTACCTTGCTTAAGTAACTTAATAAAAGCCAAATTTTGGTCACCTCGATGTGGACTTTAATCTTGATGACATTTGATCTTTTGAAAAGGGCTAGGAACTAATTATTGCATTTTTAACCGTTACGCTTTATTTTTGGAATTAATAAGTATCGAAATAAAGTCTTAAAGAGCCTTCGGGTATATGACTTAAATAAAATCTTGAGATACAAAATTAGGGAATAAGGGAGGAAAAGTAAGTACACAATTAGCTTTTATGAGTAGTGTTAGCATCATAACTTGTATTTTGCAATGATCTTGTTTTTAAGCTTGGCTTGGAGAGGTGAAAGTCGGGGACGATGAATTTATCCATTTGGACACTTTTTGTGCTTTTTGTTCCGTGATCCTAAAAGTTATCAATGAATAATGAAAGCATTACATTATGTCACACATGAATAAGTTGTAAGTTATTAAAAAATATATTAAAAAAAATTAATAAAAAAAAATTTAAAAAATAGGTAAAACGGGGGTGCTTGCGAATTAAATGATTTTTGAACCTTTTAATGGACCTTTTCTGTTCTTGTTTGATTGTGAGGGGTCATAAGTTAAAAGGGGATAAAATTATTTATTTTCGGGTATTGTTTTATTTACATTGCGTGTGGGACCAGCAATGGCTTAGTGTGGGGAGAATTTGGTATTTGCTAAAATATACATCTTTTATAACCCGTAAAACACTATGAAATGGACTAAAAATACTAAAATGTACTTTATTATATTGAAAATATGTTTTTTTGTATTTTTATGTCTTGCAGGTAAAAAATGATTGAAAACGGTGCAAAAACGAGATTTATCAGGCTCAATTTGGTCAAGTCTAATTATTACTCAAGCCAAGATGAAGACATGAAAAGTCCCGAAGCATACCATTATAAAGAGCACGAGAAAACGAGTCCAACAGTGCTTTCGGATTTTATTGGGCCAGCCCGTAACCCATTTTTTGGACTGGATCAGCCCAAGCCCAAGATTGGCCCATGAAGTATAAACAAGCCCAATTTCAAATATATATGTGCCGAATGCAAGATATAAAAGATGGATAGGAGATAGCCAAGGTCACATGCAATTGTAATTAATTCTTTCATGGTCACGTGTTGCTCCACTCACCTTTCTTGGGCCACTATTGTTTCAACACGTGGGAGAGACTTTGAATTTTTGTTAACATTTACGATTGAAATAAGTTGATGTGTATAAGGAAAAGAGGATCACGTACCCTTGAAATAATTATAACACCATCATGTGCTCCTCCACTCAAAATGTTTGGTGAATTGCAAAGTAACACGTGGCAAGTCAGTTAATAATATTCATTTCACATATTGTTGAGTAAAAGGAGTGCGTTGTATGAACGAATGAAAAAAAAACCCACATGTAGGCCAACTATTGGAGGATCGGGCTGAGCTGTACGAGGTCATAGCCAATCATTAGCAATCAATGACACGTCAATGGCCAAATGACTCTTTTACCCCTCGATCTATGACTCTTATTGGATGGCTACCTGAATGGACGATAATACCCTTACACCTACATTTGGCTATATAATGGAAGCAGCATACTCGAGTTGAGGGGAGTTTTTTAGTTTTTCAAGTAGTTTTTAGGGATAACTTTAGTTTTGTAGTTTAGCCACCAAAAATTTAGCTTATTCTTGAATTTTTTTTATTCGATGGTCAGCTTATTTCAGAGTATTGTAATAGATTTTTCCAGCTTATTTGTACTTTGGGTTTATTGATATGAAACTGTGATGGTGTTGTTTCGCTTATTCGTGAGGCTTATTTTCGCATCTCTTTCTTTCCTTTTCTTGTTCGATTAGATTATTTAATAAGCTGAGCTTCATTATAGCTTATCTCTGTTCGGATAAGTTTCTTTAGCTTATTCGACCTTTGATGTAGCTTAAATCATCAAATTACTTTACGGTTTACTAGTTTTTCATTCGATTAAGTTTAGGCTTATTCGGTCTTCTTTTTCCTCTAGCTCGATTCGATAGCAAAGAAAAGTGCATTGAGCTTTTAAGCTCGGCTTATTATTAAGCCTTAGTCACTTTTGTATTTCGAGAGCATATTAGAAGTAGTTTATTTAACATAAATTTTGTTTTAAAAAAGCTTATGGTTAGACTTAGATGCTTAATTCATATCTCTTAGTTTAAAAGTTGAATAGATTTATAAGGTTATAGCCTATTTAGGATTGGATCTAGTAAGTTTAGTTTATTTCATTTAGCACTTTGTGAATTTACTTATTTATGAGGTTTCTTAGTGCATCAGGATTTATTTTTCTATTTTATTATGATCTTTGCAGACTCTTCCTTGAGTACTTGGCGTCCGAGGAACATCCAAAATTTAGCTCAATAAGGAATAAAGTTCCTGAAAGATGGAGAACACAGAGTAACCGTATCGATTGTGGTTTCTTTATGTCGCGTCATATGTAAACATATCTAGGACATGGAACAAAGAATTGGAAATATGGATTTTGACGTGGAAGATCAGCAAAGCAAAACCGGATTGATGATAACATGTCTAAGTTTGATTTTATTTTGTTTAAAAATACAGTAAGTGTGGTGGTTGCAATGTTCATGAAAAACTCATGAACAATTCATGTCTAAGCAAAACCTTTGTTTTATGAAAAATTCATGTTTAATTGCCTGCTATTTTGCTTTGGGGGCTGCAATGTTCTTCACTAGATTAGCAAGAATGTGTCTCATGTCAGTAAGTGTGGTGTGTGGTACCAAATCAATGACAGCCTACAAATTTAGTGGTATGTAAGTTATATGTTTGTTATGGATTTAGTGGTCTGCAAATTTGGTTTGAGTAGTCTGCAAGTTCAGGAGTCTAACTTGTCAAGGTATATTAAGGTATAGTTTGGAGGTGGCATTGTATATGTTTATATGCTTTGTTTAAAGTCATTAGTTGTATACTTGTATAAGTTGAGTAGTCTGCTAGTTTTAGTAGTCTACACTTATGCATTAGAAATAGACTTTCGCCTACTTTTGACCCACTCGACAAGTTATGCAACCCATACATTATATAAAGAGTAATTGCCACTTCCACTGTCTGTTAGAAATTTGCAGAAAGTAATACCCTGAATTTTAAGATTGTCTTTTTTAATTCTGAGATTAGGTAAAACAGAAAGTAAACAACGTGTTAGAAATTTGCAGGTTGTAAGATTATCCTATAGCTCATCAATTAGGACTAACTTGATGTGTCCTTTTTTCCATTTGTTTGCACTGCAGAAAAGCATTGGCTAATTCTTTATCAGTCGCACCATCGATGTGGACCCTTGGAGATGCAGGCATGGGAGCCTTACAGGTAAGACATGATCTAAACTAGAGGTGTAGTCAGATTAGGCAACGGGCCAAGCGGGTTATTTTAGTCGGGACTAAATCAGGTTGACCTACAAACATGATCTATCCTTTTTTTACTTGTTTATAAATAATGATTAATGAAGTTTTCAGGCCGTTCAACCCGTTAAATAAAATACAATCTGAATTGACCCATTTATAAGTAAAATGCTTATAATTGTGACCTCTATTTCCAACAGATAGTTTCTTAATCACGTATGTGTACTGCTTGAGAGAGACACCATTTTCCAAGACTACACGTGTTTGTGCATTAATAACTAGCTAAACGTGCATTAGTTTTCGTAGGATTTTAAGCAAAGTTATAAGTGCATCAAATCATTGTGATATCGGTTTATGAGTGTTTGTGCATTAATAACTTTGCATTACTTGCTAAGCATGCATTAGATAAGCGCGATCTCGTGGTTTCAAAAAACGTATATGACTGATTTGTAAAAACAAGTGTTTGTGCATTAATAACAGGGTAAACACGCATTAGTTTTTGTAGGAATTTAGGCAAAGTTATAAGTGCATCAAATCAACATGATAGGGTTGTAGTGTTAGTTCATTAATTAAGGGCTAAATGCGCATTATATTCCTACAAAAACTAATGCGCGTTTAAGTGCATCAAATCAGCGTGATCTCGGTTTAAACGTGTTTGTGCATTAATTAATGGCTAATTGTGCATTAGCTTTCGTAGGAATTTTTGGCAAAGTTATAAGTGCATCAAATCAACACGATCTCTGTTTACACGTGTTTGTGCATTAATTAATGGCTAAATGTGCATTAGTTTTCGTAGATTAAGTGTATGATGAAATGGTTTTTTCGAGTGTAAGTTGTGAATTTGTGACTGAGCCTTATTTTTGTTGCTGGGTTTTTTGCCCAAAAGTCAGGGTTTGGAAACTGAGCAGAATCAGCTAAGATCTTTAAATGGTTTGGTTTAATTATCCTTTTAATATAGTACTATTTTGTTAAAAAAGATCTAAATTTTATTTGTAATATGATTAACGGAGCTGAGTAGTGATGTTTTGCTCGCTTTAAAATTTGTGATGACCTTCTTTAACACCCGAAGCAGTTATAGATGGTATTATGAGTAAAAAGATTGTGTTACTTTTAAGTTGTAGAATGTCTTATTCAGTGTTAAAACAAAACCAATAGGCATCAGAATGATTGCATTTTTCACAAGCTGACAATTGACGAATTTACCTTTTTAGGACCAGACTATGTAGATTAGTGAGTGTGTTTGAGATTACCTTGACTTTCCCATAAATAAGGCCAGAAGTCCAAATGGTGTTGTCTCTTTCAAAGTCAGTAAATAAGGGGTCAAGCTGCACTTCAGTTGTTAAAGGAGATTGAGTTCTGATATTCATCTCTTGCTCATTAGAGTGGATCATAAGCATGATTAACACGATGTTGTTATTTATATGACAGAAAAGAGGAATTACAAAGCCAAACCAAGTTCAAGCCAATAAACATGCCTAAATGGATAGTGAAAAAGATAGCAATAAGGATAAAAAGACAACTTTTACGCCATATTCGCTAAAATCAATGTTAGTAAACATTTGCTTCATGTTATACTTTTTTCAGGTTGTTGATTTACAACTAATGCATGATTTTGCAGATCTGAGATGAAAGTTGGTCAAGGTGTTTACGAAAGAACAGTTCAACGTAGATTTGAGTCTCATATCAGCTCGAGTGTTCGTGCATATGGTTATTGAACTCATGGGAGATCCACGAGAAGGTAAGAAGACTTCTTTCAACATTGCAAGGTTGTTCACTTTTATCTCCAAGAGCATCCTGACCTTATCAATGATGTTCTCAATGTCCTTGCACTACGTGTTGGCCATACACGTGTTGTTGACATTATGCGCAAGGTTCGTGCTATCCTGATTAACATTTATTTTGTTTATTTTTTTGGCTTGTGGCTACCATGTTTCTGACTTTATGTTTATAGGCTGGACACCTTCATCTTGTTAAACCATACATGGTTGCCGTTCAAACCAATAATGTATCTGCCGTAAACGAAGCATTGAATGAAATATACGTCCAGGAGGAAGGCTATGATAGATTGCGTGAATTAATTGATTATCATGATAACTTTGACCAGGTCAGCCTTGCACAGAAGGTTGGTTTAGTTGCATGTTTTAAACCTTTTTGTTTATGTTTCTTTCTTATTTGTACTTGATCTCTTCTCGTCTGGCAGATTGAGAAACACGAGCTTCTTGAAATTAGACGTGTTGCAGCATATATCTACAAGAAGGCAGGAAGATGGAAGCAATCCATTGCACTGTCCAAAAAAGACAAGGTGTACAAAGATGCCATGGAGACTGCCTCACAGTCTGGGGACCGTGAGCTTGCAGAAGAGCTCCTATGTCGTTTAATAAGATCGTCATTTAATAATAAAAAAAGGTTGTATGCATTTATTTTCTTCATGTAAATGTTATGTTTTGTTTAGATACTGAAGTAAATAGTTTTAGCTTGTCTCAAATTTGTAGGAATTTTCTTTCTGGATTTTTTGATATACTATTTGTTACCATAGTAATCACCACACTTTTATGTATTCTTTGTGATTTATTTTTGTAATCTTTTTGTTAAGTTATAGGTTTCTTGGAATTTACCTACCAGTACATATATATTATCTTGGTGACTATTATAATTCAGATATAGTTATAGTTATTAACATATAATCTTCTTTAGCTTTGGTATTTTTTATTTTCTTGATGTGTAGATTTTTTTCTCATCGACATACGTTTGTAAACATACCAATATGTTTACGCGTTAGTAAAACCTTATTGGACATGTATAATTTTATTCATTCATAGGAAATTGTTGTTTTTATTGAATATGACCCTTGAATTTTTAAAATATTTTTGTGTGTGAGTTGATTTGGTGAGTTTTCGTTTAACTTATGAGATATGAAACAACCTGGGTTTTTTTATATAGGTTAGTTAGAAGAGTGTTGTGGAAATTACTTTTATACCCTTAATAGTTAGTTAGAATGATTGTTAATCTTATCTTTTGATTTTAAATCAATGGTGTATAATCCTTCTTATCCTTCTCATGAAAATTAGTCTTTTTATTAGATCTCACCTCTATGAATATATATATATATATATAGACTTTATTTTCAGCACCATTTTAAGTGCGAGAACTGCGAGAACCTCTTTTAAAATCAAGAAAATACATGCACGCCGTCAATAATCGTAAGAATCCACCCATGTTCTTCTGTATCATCATGAACTCTTCCTCTTCTTTCACAAAAACCATACACTCGACCGCAATAGTTTCATTGCACGCCTTCTAAGAACATACATGCACACCTTCAAAGAAAAAATTTGTATTTTCAATTTCTTATCAAATTCTTTAGAACACATATGTTTTTTTTAAACACATTTGTTCTTTTTAGAACATATGTGCAAAAATACAATTATTGAAGGCGTGCATGTATGTTTTTGAAAGTTCTCGCAGTTTTCGCACTTAAAATGGTGCTGAAAATAAAGTCTCACTATATATATATATATATAAGGCTAACTATGAGTGTATAAATATAATTTGGTGACTGGATGTCACCTCAACGATGACATGACACACATTTTGCATTAATTTTTTGGATTTTATTAATTTTTGGATTTTTTTTAATTTTAGGATTTTAATTTTTTTAATATTCGGATTATTTTTTGGATTTTTTTAATTTCGGATTTAAAAAAAATATTGTTCATGACAAGGTTCAAACTTGTGACCTAAGGTTAAGTTCCAATTAAGTTTCCCAACTGAGCCAAGCCACCATTTGTGTTTTATTATCTAAAACTATAATAATATATTCTAAGAAAAACAATCGTCGAAAATATATCAAGATATATTTTAAAATATATTAAGATATACTCCATAATTATTAAGATATACTCCCCATATTTTGAAGATATACTCATAAAGTTTGGTTTAAGTGAAAAGTATTTTTGGGTAAAAAGGATAAAAAGAGTTGAAAGTGTAAAAATTTTTATTTGATTAATAAGGATATTTTAAACAATTAATCTTTCTTTTATTAAGTACTGTTTTAAACCTCTTTAACCATCAATTTCAATATGCCTAATTCACTCACGTGATTTTACAAAAATTAGCAAAACCAAATAGATATTTGCATTTTTGCATGTTGCTTGTTGATCGAGAGTTTTATACACTATAAAATATATATATATAATATAATACTTTAAAAGAGCAATTAAGAAAATTACCAAGTTACTCTTGATAAAATTCACTCTCAAAATATATATAATATAATATATAATACGTATATTAAACCGGGTAAGTATGATCACCCGGGTCGTTTCCCCAACGACTAGTGAAATTGAAACCACGTTTTAATTTGGATTCTGATTTGAATGAGCAAATGGATGATTTGATTATCTAAAGCAACAATTAAAATGAACAATTAAAAACAATTAAACTAATACGGGAATAAAACGCGACAAATAAACAAGTAAACTAATTTTAACCCCTAAAAATGTAAACTAAAATTATAAACCTAAGATAGGACAAAAGAAAATTTTAGGAAAAAGAAAAACATTTTTTTATTATTTTTGAATTTATTATTAATTAAAAACTATTTAATCCTAAAATAAAAAAATTGAAATTAATTGAAATTATATTTTTCCTAAGAAAAATAAGTAAAAAGAAAATTTTAGAAAAAGGAATTACTATTTTTGGCTTTTTAGATTAAAAGATATGATTTTTCCAAAATTTAAACTAATTAAAAACTATAAAAATAATAAAACTCTTAAAAATAAAGTCCTAAAATTTCTATAAAAATTACACTAATTAAAGAAAATGTGCAGAAATTTTCTAAAAATAAAAGCCCTAATTTTTATTTTTTATAAAAGTTTAATTAAACTAATTAAAACCTAAACCTAATTATTAATTAAAAATATAAAACTAATTAAAAACTAACTTAGGGACTAACTGTGTTAAAGACTTAAGGACTGATATTTGCTAAATTGTACACTAAATTACCCGGGATTTTGCCAAATAAAAGCCAATTAATTGCCAAAAGAATAGAAAAAATGTGCTTTTGTGTCTATTTGTGCAGGAAAGGATTAAAAGGACAAAAAGAAGCAAAAACGATCAAAAATCAACAAGAGACGGGAAAAAGACAAAGAGTCAAGAGCAAGAGTGAGAATCCAGCCAGAAATCACAGCCGGATCAGCCCGACACAGTCAAACACAGCAAGAAATGAAGAGCAAAATGAAGCCAAGGACTAAAAGTGACAAGCCTTCAAAGTTTAAAAGCTCATTTGGAGTTATAAGATTCAAGGACCAAGTTTGCCAAAAGAAGAAAGTTGATTAATAAAGAAAGAAAAAGGGTTAACAACTACAAGGACCGAACTTGCCTTTCTCAAACTTTCTTTATAACTACAAAAAGGCGGGCCAAAAGACGGGGACCAATTGTGTTAAGTCTCCAAAGATTCAAACAATAAGCGGCTTTCTCGCAACAGAATAACAACCCACAACTGAATTTCCCGCCAAATTTCCCACAACCCAATCCCGAATTTTTCCACACCCCGCTCCCTTTTCTCTTATAAAACCTCTTCATACACCTTCACCAATCACAATAAAACACGTGGCAGCAGCTAATTGGCCATACCACCTCACTAAATTGATCAAACGGCCTCAATTCACTCACAAAGGATCAAAGGATGAGATTTAAAGGACTATTCTAGAAAACCTTCCTTCTCTTCACCTCTCCTCTATAAATAGAGTGTTAGGACATCATTTTTCAGAGTAGTTTTAGTTTTAAATTTCTTTTACTTTGTAATTTTCCGTTTTTAAGCAATTTTAATTTTACCTTAAGCAATTAAGCTTTTAAGCTCTTGTAATCATTTCCTTTGAACTTGTACTACTTCAATTCAGCAATACAATTCGTTTTACACATTTATTAAGCTTTTGTTTTCAGTTTGAAGTTGAATTTAATCAAATAAGCTCTAAATAAGCTCATTTGAGCTTATTGTGTCTTATAAAGATCATTTTTAAATAAAAATTATTTGTTGTTAAAGCTGTCATTGAATCATTGTAACTCTATTACACCTAAACATGATCACTTGAGGTGGATAAAGCTCATTTTCAAGCATCAAAGGAGAAATAAGCTGTTTCAGCTTATTGGCTTTTAAGCTATTGGTTTGAGACTTTGGAAGTCACTAAGGTTTACAATTTGTGCTATCACTCATACTAGAGTTAGTTCTTGTGCTGAGATCTACAAATTTTTCAGGTTACTTTCTCTAAATTTCTTTGTTATAGATTTTTAAAGTTATTACATTTTGATTATCACTTTGACATCTTCATTTTAAATACTGTTATTTAGTTTAATTAGAATAATTTTTGTATTGGCTTTTGTTATTTGTAGTTTTAAAAACAAGTAAAAAAATTTTCTATGTTACTTTTTCTGTCATAGTAGTAGTAATATGTTCATAGAGTAACTAGCTTATTTTTCAAATAAGTTTAGCTTTTTAGTGATAAAATAGCTTAAACAACCTAGATATAGTAGAAGTGGATAAAATGATTTAGCTGTTTTAGCTTTTAAATAGCTTTTAAGTGCAATAAAGTGTGACAGTTTTTAGATTAATGAGTGTTTGGATTTAGTGAGATTGACTTGTTAAAACGTCAATTTTAAACTGTAATAGCCACATCACTAAGCTGAGTTTAGTCATATAACAAATTTTTAAACAGTTTTTAAAAGTTAGAGTTTAGAATTTAAAAAGTTTGGGAGTTAAAAGCCATTGCCAGCACCTGGGAAACATTTTTCAGAATGTGTAAGTCTTAGATTTTAAGATTTTAAAAGCATCTTAGAGTTCAAGTTTGTTGAGTGTTCACTTAGGATCATTTAGTTATAAGTGAGCTTTAAAAATCCTAGCCTACATCTTTGTTTCTTGCACTTTGCACCAGCAGCACATTGCATCAGCAAACACAGCATCTCATTTTAGCATAATATTTGCCATTTTTCACTTTGAATCTTCTCATTTCCTTTTAGAGTTTTACAAATCCTTTTAGCTAGGTTGATGTTAGATAAGTAGGTTAGCTTATTTCCAATATATCAGCTTCCTAAGGTCCATATTATAACTTGTTAGCTTATTAAAAATAAGTTCAAAAACAGTTTCATCAAAACTTGCAACTTTTTCATTTTAATTTTCTTTCTAGTTTTGTTAAGCATAGGTTAATTTTAGTTCAAATCTTCTTAATGCACATCTTAAGCTCTTCAAAGCATCTTTTTAGTTTCAAGTTTTTAGTCAAAGTATTAAGCTTAAAAATAAGCAAAATAATTCCAAAAATTGCAGTCAAATTAGTACTTTTCTGTGACAGCAACTAGTTTCTTATTTTCTAGCTTATCTTTGGTATCTAAAGATAAAAGTGCTTTTGTTAAAGTTGTTAGGAGTAAGCCCCTTAGTAAGTTTGTAGTTTTGAGTTTTGGCTGAAAAGTCATTTTTCAATAAGCAAAATAAGCCACAATCGCGGGGTCTATTTGGTTCTTTTCTCATAGTTTAGGGTTACTCGTTTGTACTGCAGTGTAAATTTCATAAGTTTGCCCGCCTACCCTTGACTTTCACTTTACCAAGTTTGCACCCTGTCTTTTCTAGAATAATAAATAGAATTTAATTTTTAGTAATTAGTTTTTATAAAATTAGGGTTTTTAGTTTAATTGATAAAATTAGGGTTTAATTGAGTACTAAAAATTAGGGCTTTTGTTTCTATTAATTTTCTGCACATTTTTAGAGTTTAAAAACCATTTTTATATTTTCTCATTAAATTTGTATTTTCTAGAAATTAAAATAGAACTTAGATAATTACTTTTTCCTAAAAAAAATCATAAAAAATAGAAAAGTAGTTGAAAATTTTGATTCTTTTTGCATTAATTTTCATTTTAAATTTGTGATTTTTAGGAATAAAATTTATTAAAAGTTGTGTTTTAGATTTTAGATTTCAGTTTTAGCTTGCATTTAATACGTTTTGTGCATTTAATTTTCTGTCCCCCCTAGGTTACTTGTTTTTCAATTCTTGTTAATTAAATTTGTAGTAATCAAAAATTCAATAAATATCTCTTTTTTTATTCAAATCAATCATTCCGAACGAGATCAGAGGTTTCCATTGCACTATCATTGGGGGAAACGACCCGGGTGATCATACTTGCCCCTAGGTCTAATTATAGTTTAATTATTATTATTTTATCTTATATTTTACGTGTATAAAAACTGCGCCAATCAGTTTTTTGGCGCCGTTGTCGGTGAATTGTTGTAAGCGTTTCCTTTCGTTTCGAGTTGTGGAATTTGGTTTTGAAGATCCTTTCGTCCTCGAAAGTTAAATTTTTGTCAAAAATTAAAAAAAAAATCAAAAAAAAAATAAAAATAAAATAAATAAAATAAATAAAATATAAAAAAGTAAAAAAATATTTTCCTTTTCTTTTTAGTATAAGTAAAAGATAAAAAAAATAGAAAAATCAAAAATATAAAAAAATTGTCTTAATTCAGAAAATAAAATTCACCAAGTTGGTAACCGAACACCAACAAATAATATCTTCTATTGAGATATTATCATTTCAATTTCCGGTGAACTTGCAATTGTTCCCAAATCGTAATCAAAGATTTAACACTTGCCTTTTGTGTCTCTACCAAGTACGGCTCACCTTGAAAAGCAATTTTCAAGAGCTACCGTGAAGTAGTTGATTATTTGGTTTAAGTCTCTTTCGTGTAACCGTTAAAATTCATTGAAAAAAAAAAAAAAAAATTAGTGTAAAGTTTTGCTTTTTAATTGTTAGTTTTTCTTTTTATGCGCACTCGTTCGCAATCTCGTAGACGTCGTCAACAACAAACTCTTTCGGAAAATCCAATTGTTGAACAAAACGTTGTTCCAATGGCCGACAATCGAACGATGGCCCAAATGTTACAAGCACCCATCGAAGGGTATGAAGATGCTATAGTTGTTCCACCGATCAATGCTAACAATTTCGAGCTTAAGCAACCTTTAATCAATCTTGTGCAGCCAACAAATTTACGGGTTAGACAAGATCCCTCACAAAATCACCTACGTATTTTTTTTTATAAGTCACTTCAACGTTTGACATCTGACAAGTTCCGAACACTTCGAATTAAGCTTTGCTTTTCCCTTTTCTCTAGACGGTTGAAGCACGCGATTGGTTTGACAAAGAACCACCAAGATCAATTCTCACATGGGACGACCCTTGTTTACAAAATTCATAAACCCAATAACTTTCACCTTCAAAAACCACTTTACTATCGGAATGAGATCATTACTTTTATCAATAAACCAACGAAAGCTTTAATCGAGATGGGAAACGTTTTAAAGGTCTCCTTGTCAATGTCCTCTCAGGCTTTTCAGTACTCCACCAACTCGATTACTTTTTTACAACTCTTTGTATTTCTAACGATCAAGATGCCTTAGATTTGCAGCAGTGGCTATTTCTTAGACAAGATTGGCCTCAAAGAAGGTTTAGCTTTACGATTATTGAAAGCAAGTCAAAAGTCGTTACTCAAGAAGTCGTGATAAAGATTAAGAGTGAGTACGGGATGCTCCTCTTTTATTTCTTCGCCTTCTATAATTCTTTTCGATATGCAACAAATTAGCTCGCTTCTCTCGAGGATAAGATGGACTATCAAGATGAACAAACTGATGAGTCAAATGAAAGCTTTAGTTGTTACTACTCCTGCACCCCGTCAAAAGCAGTTGTGGGAAGTATGTTCACTTGTGGATCAAATCTCATTTTAACCTTTGAAGGTAACTCGAAGTGGAATCGATTTTCCTGTTTTCAAGACAACATCATCAATTTCAAACAAAACCGCAGCCATTGGTAATTTTCCAAAGAAACCCAACCTTCCAATTGGCAAGTCAAATTGAGACCAACCAGGTTTTAATCAACCAAATGTCCAAATCAATCAAAACCGATACCAAGGAAACAATCCTAATTTCAACCAAAACCGTGGAGGAAATTTTAATCAAAACCGTCAAAATCAAGTTTATCAAGCTCCACCATACCAACCACCAATCAATCAAGTTTCAACAAATAGTGTTTTGAAAACAGATTTTGAAAACTACGTCAAAGCAAACGATGCGGGTAGTTGAAGATGTTAAAATCAGCGTCAAAATTTGCATAATCAAATGGCTAAATGTTTACGAGGTTTGCTTGACAAGTCTTTGTGATAATTTCAAAAATTCAGCCTCGACTTCAAATTCAGAACTCTTCCAATTCAAACCGTTACTAACCCTCGTCAGCAAATTAAAGCTTTCTCCAAAGGAGCGGTAAGATTTTGGTGAAGTAACCTTCGTTTCCTTTGTTCCTTCACCCGATGTTTCAAAACCTCAAAAAAGAAACACTGAAACAATATCGGGAGTCGTCAACGAAAAAAGTGCAAACCCAAATTTGGAAAAAAGCCACCATGTACATCTCCGGGGAAGAATGATGTCCTTTTTCATGGAAATTTCCAAAACCAAAAAAGCCAAAGAAAACGTTTAAATTTGATCCTAATCCTAATTGTATCCAATCTAAACTTCATATCCTGAGAGGTATGAAAGTTAGAGAAACCGATAACCAAGTGCTCAACATAGCCTGGTTCTTGAAAATGTTCACAACAACTTAGTTTAGTGATTGGATTGATAGATGCTATTTTCGAAATGCAAAGTTAACCAAATGGTTAAGCTCGTTGCTAAGAAACAAAGAAGAAGCTTGAGGAGATCGCTATCACTGACTGTGAATGTGAATGTTCCGCTTTCATCATGAACAAAGTTCCCGGAGATTACTCGAAGATCGGGGAAAAATTTCTTATACTGCGCTTTACAAGAACTCAATAGGACTTAGTTGCTTTGCCGATTCAGGAGCTAGCTAATCTTTTTCCTCATTTCTATCTACAAGAAACTTGAGCTTGAAGGCTGTTTGACTCCTACTCGAATGACTCTCGAGGCTTGCCAATCGTTCCATTTCTCAACCCGATTCGGGCATAGCCGAGTGGATGTTGTTGTTAGAGTCGATGGTTTCACTTTCTTGCGGATTTTGTGCGTGGTTAATTTTGAAAACAGACCGCGAGTGCTATATTCTAGGAAGGACCTTTCCTTCGAACCGCAAAAGCTCTAATTGATCTGTATGAAGAGAAATTGACTTTAAGAGTAGGAAAAGATGAACTTGTTTATTATGCCGATAAATCTGAGAAAAACAAAGATAAGAATTGTGTTCACGCCATCTCTATTATCGATTTTTCGAAAGAAGATCTGTTTAGTGGCTCCTAGTACCACTAATTTCTTCATAATAGTTCTTCTACGGTTGAAGACTTAGTGATATTTATTGGAAGTTCACCGATGAACTTGCTCTTTGGATTCGTTACAATCGGTAATGATGACTCAACTCTTAATGAAGGAATTTCATGAAGTTAATTTATTCCATTGTTTACTCAATCCTCTTTTCGAATTCGATGAATGTTTAGATCTTAGCAACGTGAATCGCTCTTTGAAGAATATTATACAGGATGTGAGATTAAGTCTTCTTCTTCCTTCACATTTACTTTCACCGGAAGCATGTGGAATTAGAAAAGAAAAAAGGATTATCTTGAAATGATTCGTTTCCACTGGGAATTGATTCTTTACCCTCCATACCACACTTGAAGTTTTAAGTGCAATCTTACTTTCCTACTCTCCCAAAGAGAAGGTTTGGCGCATGGGAGACGCACGATGTTTTTCTCGTTAGTCCGATTTGTGTGGATAATGATGGACTCGAATTGCGATAGGAAAAAGATAATTTGTTATTGGCAACCTTTTTTAAATTAAGAAACCCCAAAATTCTTTCTCGGTCCTCAAGATGTTGAAGAAAATCATGGAAAAAGAAGATGTAATGTCCGTGATTTCCAATCAATTCCATTGTCTATGTCAATTCTAATCACATTTCGATAATCCAGTTGATTTTAATAATCATTTTTCCAAACCAAAGGACTTGAAAAAGGACTTACCCATTTCATTTGACTCTACCACCACAAGTATTTTACCACATTTTTTTTAGATTCCGACTCGCCTTTCACTGCGGAGTTGTCGGCTGTGTTACTTGTATTCTCTCGGAAACGTAGGATATAGGTATTCAAAACAGGTTATAATAGTTGATTCCATGCCATTCTGATAAAAATCTTATTTAAACTTTAAAGGAGAAGTTAAAGAGATCATTTCCTCCGGGGTCTCCTTTTTGCTTTTCAAAAAACCATCATTTCTTCTACCTCCGGCAGAACCCACCCAGAATGTTTGAAGAATGCCTGTGCTTAAATTTCTACCAAAGTAAGAAGGAGTTGCCTTAAATGTTGAAGAGTCAATTCCTTTGCATTTATCATTTGGTTTTTCTTCCATTTTCACTTACATAAGGAATTTCTTTCAACATTTTTTTCCTTTTAGAAGTGTGGATTTTGTTTTTGATACTGGATTCTCACAATCCTAGTGAGAAGTTTCAATGAACGTTTCTATTATTGCTACTCCCTAAGGACAAAACTAAATTCAGGGATCGAGTAGAGTAGCTTGCGACTCTGGTGATTAAAAACAAGCCGCTTGTGGGAGTTCACCCCTTGCTTATATCCTTTTCTTTTCATCTTTTTTGCTTCCCTAGGACAAATTAATTAGGGGGCGAGTATAGCTTGTACATCGGTTAACAAAAACTAAGCCGTTTTAGAGATGTTTTGCTGCTAACATTGTTGAAGAGAGGAAGCTTGTTCTTTTTCGTCTCTTGTTGGTTGTTCTGTGATTTTTTCTGGGTTTCCGGATTTTGGAAGCTTCATGGTTAAAAATTGTGGAAGGGACAAAAGAAAATTCCACAATTTCCATCGTTGGTCCTCATTCTCTCTTCATAACTAAGGAAATCTCTTTATACTTGTCTTTTTCGAACTAACATCTTTTCTTTTGGCATTGACCATAGATATGTTTGTTAAAGATTCCTTTTGAACCTTATTTTTAAACTTGAGACAAAGTTTCATTTTTAGTTTGGGGTAAGGATATCTTTAGATATTGACTTGCACTTCTCGGCAACCTTGTGTTATGAATCTTTTTGAATTACCTTTTTGTTGAAAAAGTGGAAATTTTAAATTTTTTGCTTACAAGAAAAGTCAAAAAGAAGCTTAGTTTGGAAAAAACACACTTTTTGCGTAGTATCCGTTGGTGGAGATATAGGAGTTAATTTTGACTTTGACCGGGGTGAAAATGCTCCTTGAGGCTAAAAAGTCTTTAACCTACATTTTGTAGGGCCAAGCTTTCACAAAACCTATTGCTTTTGGATTTTAAAATGTGAACAAGAACAAGAATTTGACTGTGTTAAATATAAGTGTATTTGTTTTAAGCAAGGTTTATTGGAAAACCTAATGCTTATAGGAATGATTTGTGTCTTTTTACCTCATCATAAGCTCTTAAACACAACTTTTATTCATAATCGTTGCTCCTTTTTAATTTTGCTAAGTCAACCAATGTCTTTTAGAAAAATGTCGTACATTTTTGAAATAGAATTCATTTTAATATGTAAGTAAGATTTTGGTTTAAATTTATAAGTTGCTTTTCTAAAATGAAAATTTTTTCCATTCATCAAAAAGATAATTATAAAAGATATGCAATGAAGGCATTTCTAATGCAACATGCTTTATTTTTCGTTGCCAATGAAGGCATTCGCAAAATAGATTAATAAAAGGCTATATGTAGTTTGAATCGTTGCGTATCCATGTTGAGAGAAAGTCTCTGATGGGGTAGCAAAACTAAGATTAAAATTAATGTGTGGAATCTTGGTTCGTAGGCATTCATCAATAGGGAGCGCGGCCTAGGTGATGATTGCAACTAGGGGACTTTGGATTCTAAGCTTCATGTAGGAAAAGGTCGTTGTCGCGATACACCCACAAAAACGTAGCAGCGGAGCTGTGGGAGTTCGAAAAACTAGATCGCCGGTTGTTGTTGCGATATTCCTATTTGGAGAAAAGGCCTAAGTGGGGTTCCGAACTAAGAACAACATTCCTATTGCAAAAAAAAAAAATATAAAATATAATAATTATAGTACATGGAAAATAAAAAAGAATGTTAAAAATTTCATTTTCTCAAATCAATTTATAAGTTTTGTTTTCCTAAATCTCTTTTTGTTTGAGTCGCGGTTTATCTATGTTATTACATTTGAGCTCACAAGGATTGTTTGTAAAGCTTAGATGAATTTCACTATTGAAGATAATTGTTATGGCTGAGTTAAAAAGGATTGGGCACACATCTTATTCATTAATTTATTCCGGGAGTGAAATGTTCACAAGTTAATAAAGTATAAGAGCTTAATCATTTGGACTTTATATTATCAATGATCTTGTTTATTAGCTTTGTTTAGTTAGTTGAAAAGTCAAGGATGACGAATATTTCCTATTGTGTGCCCACTTTTCTATTATTATCGGAGGTAGCCTATTTTCGATGAGCTAAAGTTGCAAGGTTGCATTGATTGATTAACTGTGTTTCCAGAGAAATTAAATGTTGAGAAAAGTGAAGTTGATTTAAAACGGTTGATCATAAAAGGTTCGATGAAAACCAAGGGGCATTTTGGAAAACTTCTTGAGTTTACAAAGTGTACAATTGATTAAAATTTGCGTGAGGACACGGCAATCCTTTAGTTTGGGGAATTTTGATATTTGCTTAATTGTATACTAAATTACCCGGGATTTTGCCAAATAAAAGCCAATTAATTGCCAAAAGAATAGAAAAAATGTGCTTTTGTGTCTATTTGTGCAGGAAAGGATTAAAAGGACAAAAAGAAGCAAAAAAAACGATCAAAATCAACAAGAGGACGGGAAAAAAATGACAAAGAGTCAAGAGCAAGATGGAGAATCCGCCAGAAATCACCAGCCGGGATCAGCCGACACAGTCAAACACAGCAAGAAATGAACGAGCAAAATGAAGCTAAGGATAAATGTGACCAGCCTTCAAAGTTTAAAGTCATTGGATGTTATAGATTTCAAGGACCAAGTTTGCCAAAAGAAGAAAGTTGATTAATAAAGAAAGAAAAAGGGTTAACAACTACAAGGACCGAACTTGCCTTTCTCAAACTTTCTTTATAACTACAAAAAGGCGGGCCAAAAGACGGGGACCAATTGTGTTAAGTCTCCAAAGATTCAAACAATAAGCGCTTTCTCGCAAAAGAATAACAACCTCAAATGGAATTTCCGCTCCAAATTTCCCACAAACCAATCCCGAACTTTTTCCACACCCCGCTACCGTTTCTCTTATAAAAATCTCTCTCATACACCTTCACCAATACAATAAAAAAACGTCGGAAGCAGCTAATTGGCCATACCACTCACTAAATTGATCAAACGGACTCAATTTCACTCTCAAAGGATCAAAAGGTGAGATTTAAAGACTTATTATAGAACACCCTGTTTTTCCTTTTCTTAGTGTAAAATTTAATTAAGTTGCTTTAAGTTTATCATACTCAGTTGTTTTAGTTTTAAAAAACTTTATTTTGTAATTTTCATTTTCAAGCAATTTAAGCTTTCACTTTAAGCACTTAAGCTTTTAAGCTCTTGTAATCATTTCCTTTGAACTTGTACTACTTCAATTCAGCAATACAATTCGTTTTACACATTTATTAAGCTTTTGTTTTCAGTTTGAAGTTGAATTTAATCAAATAAGCTCTAAATAAGCTCATTTGAGCTTATTGTGTTTAATAAGCTCAATTTAAATAAAATTTTGTTGTTAAAGCTGTCATTGAATCATTGTAACTCTATTACACCTAAACATGATCACTTGAGGTGGATTAAGTTCGTATTCAAGCATCAAAGGAGAAATAAGCTCTATCTAGCTTATTGAGCTAAGAGCTTGGGCTTAGAGGCTTTGGAAGCCATTTAGGTTCAAAATTTGAGCCACTCACTCTACTAGAGTGGCTCTTGTGCTGAGACTCCAAATTTTCAGGTTACTTTCTCTAAATTTCATTTTATAGCATTTAAAGCTTATTACATTTTGCTTATTACTTTGAATCTTCATTTTAAATACTGTTCATTTAGTTTACTTAGCATAAATTTGTATTGGCTTTAGTCTATTGTAGTTTTAAAACTAGTAAAATTTCACTGTTACTTTTTCTGTCATAGTAGTAGTAATATGTTCATAGAGTAACTAGCTTATTTTTCAAATAAGTTTAGCTTTTTAGTGATAAAATAGCTTAAACAACCTAGATATAGTAGAAGTGGATAAAATGATTTAGCTGTTTTAGCTTTTAAATAGCTTTTAAGTGCAATAAAGTGTGACAGTTTTTAGATTAAGGAGTGTTTGGATTTAGTGAGATTGACTTGTTAAAGTCAATTTTAAACTGTCATAGCACATCACTTAGCTGAGTTTAGTCATATAACAAGTTTTTAAACAGTTCTTAAAAGTTAGAGTTTAGAATTTAAAAGTTTGAGAGTTAAAATCCATTGCCAGCACCAGGGCACATTTTCAGAATGTGTAAGTCTTAGATTTTAAGATTTTAAAAGCATCTTAGAGTTCAAGGTTGTTGAGTGTTCACTTAGGATCATTTAGTTACAAGTTAGCTTAAAAATTCTAGCCTACATCTTTGTTACTTGCACATTGCACCAGCAACACCAATTGCATCAGCAAAGCACATTTCATTTTAGCATAGTTTTTGCCATTTTTCATTTTGAAATTTCTCATTTCCTTTTAGAGTTTCACAAATCCTTTTAGCTAGGTTGATTTTAGATAATTAGGTTAGCTTATTTCCAAAATCTCAGCTCCTAAGGTCCAATAATAAGCTTGTTAGCTTATTAAAAATAAGTTCAAAAACAGTTTCATCAAAACTTGCACTTTTTCATTTTAATTTTCTTTCTAGTTTTGTTAAGCATAGGTTAATTTTAGTTCAAATCTTCTAAATGCACATCTTAAGCTTCATCAAGCATCTTTTAGTTTCAAGTTTTATCAAGTATTAAGCTAAAAATAAGCAAAAATCCAAAAATTCAGTCAAATTAGTACTTTCTGTGACAGCAAACTAGTTGCTTATTTTCTAGCTTATTCTTTGGTCTAAAGATAAAAGTGCTTTTGTTAAAGTTGTTAGGAGTAAGCCCCTTAGTAAGTTTGTAGTTTTGAGTTTTGGCTGAAAGTCATTTTTTCAATAAGCAAAATAAGCCACAATCGCGGGGTCTATTTGGTTCTTTTCTCATAGTTTAGGGTTACTCGTTTGTACTGCAGTGTAAATTTCATAAGTTTGCCCGCCTACCCTTGACTTTCACTTTACCAAGTTTGCACCCTGTCTTTTCTAGAATAATAAATAGAATTTAATTTTTAGTAATTAGTTTTTATAAAATTAGGGTTTTTAGTTTAATTGATAAAATTAGGGTTTAATTGAGTACTAAAAATTAGGGCTTTTGTTTCTATTAATTTTCTGCACATTTTTAGAGTTTAAAAACCATTTTTCTATATTTTTCTCATTAAATTTGTATTTTCTAGAAATTAAAATAGAACTTAGATAATTACTTTTTCCTAAAAAAATCATAAAAAATAGAAAAGTAGTTGAAAATTTTGATTCTTTTTGCATTAATTTTCATTTTAAATTTGTGATTTTTAGGAATAAAATTTATTAAAAGTTGTGTTTTAGATTTTAGATTTCAGTTTTAGCTTGCATTTAATACGTTTTGTGCATTTAATTTTCGTGCTAGTTAATTGTTTTTCAATTCTTGTTATTAAATTTGTAGTTTAATCAAAAATTCAAAAATATCTCTTTTCTTATTCAAATCAATCATTCCGAACGAGATCGAGGTTTCCATTGCACTAGTCATTGGGGAAACGACCCGGGTGATCATACTTGCCCGGTTTAATATACGTATTATATATTATATTATATATATTTTTGAGAGTGAATTTTATCAAGGTAACTTGGTAACTTTCTTAATTACTCTCGGGATTATATTTTTATGATATATTCTATAGTATAATAGACTGCAATCAACTCATATAGAGGTCGTTCTCTTGTCTTGTGCTATTGATCTATGAAGTAACACTCGCCAACCCATATTTCCGCTGCGACCCATTTTGGGGGTGTTACAGATTGACATCAAGAGCCTAGGTTATAGAGAACCAGGTCAAATGTTTTTTTTTACTTGGACTATAACCATTTTCAAACATTGCATCATACAAAAGTTTTTCATCGGGACAAACATACACCTATGAGTTGCATTTGTAAATATTAATATAAATGCTTACGTAATTATATTACGTACATACCTTATCATGTTATATACCTACCTACCTTGCGTAATATTTGACACTTGTTTATATAAGGGGTTATTATATAAACTACTCCGCGGCCAGATATCTTAGGACAAGTATGCTATAAACTCGTATGTATAAACTTATCTAGCTATTAATTCTTATCTTATATATAGTATACCATAACTCTTTCATACCCATCCGCCCATTCATATCCAGGATGCATGCCATTTCGCTGTCACGTTTATCTTACTTTCATACTGACATAAAACCTGAAATTTGTCACAACGCCATGACCACCCTTGTCGACATTTTCCTTCTTGTTACTTACTACACCACGTGTCGAAGTATTCACTCCGTTTGTCATATATCTGATTCTTAACAATGAGGCGTACTACCTCACCCATGAGGACCCCGTACCACGTCACCTACCAGTTATACCGACTGACTTTCATCAGATTTACCACCTTCATCTCGTAAGAGATCTAGACCACTCTCTCCATCACTACCACACCACAAACATATTAAGCCACTTGGGGATAACATCATAGGCTAGCATCTGGAACCCTGAGAGGCACTCTGGCCCATGGACAGCTAGATTAGTCAGTGTAGCTCCATTTGTATTGTATCCCAGTAAACTTGAGTAACACTCGGTTGGTAGCATTAATGAAAAGCTTGTACTCTTTTATTCAGGTAAAACGATGTATTAAGTATTAATCTACATTGTTGGTTATGAACATGCTACTGTATGATGTCGATTTATTTATGCCATGGTTGCTCTCACCTTATACCTCTGCAGCGTGGATCTCACTTACTATATATGTTGTGATCAGCGAGTGTTATGATTTTTCCTTGGATGGAAATCTCACATACGATTTTTATCCGTGCGGACCTTCAGGAATAACATGACAACCATAAAGCATTGATGAGTTTTTCGGAATATCGAAACAGTATTATAGCCAGCGAGTGGCTATGCTATCGCAGACTATTGTTATCTATGATCAAAAGAGCCCGCATGGCTCGCGAATCAACGAACCCGATCCAAACAGCAATGAAGAAAGATAGCAGAGGATACTCAACGACAAGAGGAAGTGGGAAAGAATGACCAAAGGGAAGCTCAGCCAACAACAAAACAAAGAACCTAAGGTGATTAAAGCACATGCTGCCGGACCGAGCAACAAGAAAGGGTATGCTGGAAAACAACCATTGTGTAACAAGTGCATGTTCCACCACACTGGCTTGTGTGCGGGAAAAGTTGGAAATTACAAATGGTTGGGTCATCAAACTAGACATTGTAGGACCCTGGTCCTCAGAGCAAAACAAAGCCCCTCAGCGACAAAACAAAAAGCTAAAGTTATCTGTTATAAGTGTGATACTACGGAATTTCAAAGAATGATTGTTCAAAGTGGAATTTCAGAAACGTGTAACGAGGTAACGCAGAAACGAAAACAGTATTCAGAGGCTCTAAGATGTCGTAGCAAATAATGTCCATGCTTAAAGAGAAACCCTCTCGTAGTGCCTAGTGAACCCTAAGCGGAAACTCTCGTAGACTTTAATTCCAATAGGAAATTGTATTGTACTTTCTTTTGAATTTCGTTGTACGCGTGGATGATTTAAATTATCTATCAAATTATGTTTATTACTGAAAAACTTATCCAATTTTCTTTCAACTCCCTATGTATATTCATACATAACCAGTACTAAAACATCATGATTTTATGAAAACACATCACTTCACACGCTAAATATTTAGCTATCCCTCATAAACTAATTTCCATGGTCAATTTTTAAGACTATCTTGTTTATCCATTCATAAACAATTGTTACCTCAAAAATAAACTCATTACCATTCACATTTTGAAACTGTACGTAATTCCTTGGAAAACTATTTGGGTATCCTACCTCATAAACAATTTTAGTGGTCGGTCTCATAAACAAATAGCCGATGGCCATGTACAAACACGGCCGTACTATCGATGATAAACTATCATTTTATAAACCCATGTTACATTCGTCGACAATTTTCTTGTCAATCGTTCTATAGAAACTAACATTTTATAAAAACTATTCTAATCTTTCACAAATACCGTATAAAATTACCTTCTTGGACATCTTAGCATACTATTTGCAAATCATCCAAAAAAAAACTACGTTACTACCATTTATGACAGTATCTATGTTCTTACTTATGAACCATTTTCTCATCAATAAACTTGTTTTATTATCAACTCATTAAGTCGTTTTTTTTTTTTTTGCCTATCGTCTTGAAGAAATCACTCATCCGGATTTCTTGCAAACCATTTTAATGTATCCTATAACAACCTTGCATCACTTTGTGAATCATTACTGTATCTTATAATCTCTTTGACTACTTCTTTATACATATCACAGGTTTTGTACGAAATGAGCATCGCATCATTGCCCTCAAACTCACATAGCCTGACGCTTCTCCACATATGTATAATACAGGAATGGACTATTGCCATGCTGGCGTAGTAGTCTCACCACGTAACATCTGTCAATAAATCCATTTTTACTTACACCCTTGAAAAACCAAAAAAAAAAACAAAGTTTTGTGTGCGTACTCGTAAAACGCGTTTACTTTGGGAGACCGAATTAGTAACCATAGCAACTAAGCAGACATTTACTCCACCTTACTATAAAGTCATACAAATCTCTTAACTAATCTTGTCTCGGAAAAGCATGACGCTCATTAGATTTCCCTAGGACAATTCGCATCAAATGCTCGCTATTAGAGAATTTATGAATCGGCCCACCCACGTTGACAAAATGCCATGAAAACTTAGTCTTTTGTAGGCCATCTTAATAAGGTTATGAAGTCCGGTATCACCCTAAGAGGAGCCTTTATAACTATCGCTTTAAGTGAAAGGATGGATAAGACCATTAGGGTTGTAACCTTAATCAACCACAATACAATTTGAAACTTAACGTTAAGTTGAGACACACTTAGAGGAAAAATACCGAGATGAAAATCTTGGGTGGAGTATAACGAGAAAATAGGGAAGATCAGAGTATCTACTCGGAGGTCAACCTGAGATCGGGTTAGTATCAACTAAGGGTTCGGGAAGAAGACATTTCGAAGACCATGTTCAAAACTCGATATGGACATTATGAATTTCAAGTTATGTCGTTTGGTTTGACTAATGCACCTGCTGTATTTATGGATCTCATGAATCGGGTGTTGCAAACCAGACCCGCGATAAATTCGTAGAATTGTCTTTATTGACGATTAGTCTTGATATACTCGTGAAAGAACAAGCAAGAGCATGCAGGAGCACCTCAAGTTAACTTGACGTTGCTTAAGACAGGAACAGTTGTAGTGCTCAAATTCTCTAAGTGCGAATTCTGGATCCTAAAGTACAGTTTCTTGGTCACGTGATCGACAGTCAGGGTATTCATGTGGATCCTGCCAAAATTGAATCCGTCAAAGATTGGGCATCTCCTAAGTCTGCAACGGAGATTCGTCAATTTTTGGGCTAGCATGTACACATACCGAAGAGTCATTAAAGGATTCTCAAAGATCGCCAAGCCAATGACCAAGCTCACTCAAAAGAAGATCAAGTTTGATTGGAGTGACAAGGCGGAGGTAGCCTTCCAGTTGATAAAGCAGAAGTTGTGTAGTGCACCAATTCTAGCGTTACCCGAAGGAAATGAAGACTTTATCGCTTACTGTGACGCTTCAATCAAAGGGTTGGGCGCGATGCTAATGCAGATAGAAAATGGGATTGCTTATGCATCACGACAACTAAAGCTCCATGAGAAAAATTACACCACTCATGATTTGGAGTTAGGTGCAGTAGTGTTCGCTCTAAAGATTTGGAGGCATTATTTGTATGGGACAAAATGTACAGTGTTCACTGACCACAAAAGTTTACAACACATCCTCGATCAGAAGGAATTAAACATGAGACAGCGCCGTTGGTTGGAATGGCTTAGTGATTATGACTGTGAAATCCGTTATCACCCAGGAAAAGCAAATGTTGTAGCTGATGCATTGAGCAGAAAGGAACGAATAAAGCCATTACGGGTTCGGGCCTTAGTTATGACTATTGGTTTGGACCTTCCTAAGCGGATTTTGGAGGCTCAGATTGAGGCAAGAAAACCAGAAAACCTCAAGTCCGAAGACGTAGGAGGTATGTTGATTGAGAATTCGAAGGACCCAGAGAAGCCCAGGAAGGAGAAATTGGAACCACGTGCGGACGGGACAATGTGTCTAAACAACAGAAGTTGGTTACCTCGTTACGGTGACCTAAGGGCTCTAATTATGCATGAGTCCCACAAGTCGAAATATTCTGTTCACCCGGGTTCCGATAAAATGTACCGAGACATAAAGCAACTATACTGGTGGCCTAACATGAAAGCTCACATTGCCACCTATGTTAGCAAGTGTTTGACATGTTTAAGAGTCAAAGACGAACACCAAAAACAATCTGGCTTACTGGTACAACCAGCGATTCCTCAATGGAAATGGGA
>BQNB010047159.1:0-43293 GCA_026074375.1 Tanacetum coccineum | reverse complement strand
TGTGCGGCAACTCTTCTCGAAAAAATTAGGGCATCTGTTTAGTTTTTTTAGTGCATCTGTTTGGTTTTCTAGGTTTTCCAGCAAAATATGGTTTTCTCTAGAACCCATCCATATATATATATATATATATATATATATATATATATATATATATATATATTTGCCAATATATTAAGTGTCATTCGTCTACTTTTAAAAAGGTCATTCTCATAATATTTTTGTGTCAATCAATAAACGAATCCTATTCTCGTTTATCAAAAGTCGGTCTAATCTTTCTCCATAAACATACGTCTTGAGTCTTTTAATTATATCATTTAGATTGTTGTTTTTTTAAATAATGATTGCATGTGTCTAGCTTCTAACTTTCTTTCAAAAGTGTCATACTTTAGAATAATAAAACCTAAAAGTGCATGTCTAGTTCCCCGCTAATGTTTTGCTATATGTATATGTGCACTTGTCTACTAACTTTGTTTTGTAGCACAAAAATATCTTGATTCGCTGGTACCCCAAACAAGGGGAGCATACACCGAGGGGGAGCACTTGCAAGCGTTTTGTTCATTTAAATTGCATCAAACTTCTTGAGCATCGATGGAAATTTATTTGATCCATGGATCTGTTAGAGTCAATATACAAGGAATGATATTATCATGGGGACGCAATGAGCAAGAGGGGAGCTAGGAGATATGTGGGTAAATAGCATGGAGTTGGTTAAACCATGATGATTGAAGACTTTACTAGGATGATGCAAGCTCACCTTTATAGGAAGATAGGATCGGGGATTGTCAAATACAATGAAGGGCTCATTCATACTCCAAATACTTCACCTCCTCCACTATAAAATCGCCCTCAACCTTAAGGTCCTCTTCTCATACCTTCAGCTTATATACTTGAAGTACCTACCTTCTTTTCAATCATTCTTCTCATTTCTTATAACTACGTCTAAATTATCCAAGAAACACAAAACCACCTCAACCTTATTTCTCATGCTGTCTTCTCATTCCTCCAACCAATATACTTGGATCACCTACCTTTTCCTTATTCCTTCATCCTATACACTCGAAGTACCGACCTTCTTCTCTTGCCTACTTCTCATTTCTCATGACCTTTCCTAAATTATCCAAGGAACACACAATCACCTTCACCTTTATTTCTCATATCTTCTCCTCATACCTCAAACCTATATACTCGGAGCACATATCCTCTTCTCATTCCTCCAACATATATATACCTGGAGCACGTACCCTCTTCTCATGTCTTCTTCTCAAACCTCTAACATATATGCTCCAACCATAATCCGCGTTATACCTTTTTGCTTCGACAAAAGGGGGAGAAGGGAGTGTAAACGAGTAAGTTTTAAACTTTACTATGTGTTATAGTTTACATAGTTTGTCATCATCAAAAAGGGGGAGATTGTTAGTGCAAATATTACGATATTTAATCTATATGATCTCTTTATGTTTTGTTGATGACAAACATGTGACTTGTAATACGTAATGTAAAGTACGCTAGTTACTCGTAATCACAAATCATCAATGCATACATACATCAACATCTCAAATCTGCATCAACACCGATGTTTGTTTGCACCCGACGTAAATCACATAAGGTATGTACAAACAAACATTAAACTTGTAGGATGATCAAAGAAATAAGTTTTTGTCTTAAAACTTCATATTTTTATAAATGTGACAAAAATAATTTTTTTTAAATCAATTAAATAAATTATTTTTGAATTATAAAGAAATGTTTAATGTGGTAATTATTTCAAAATTCAAATATGGCTATTTTCCCCCCTAAACAAGTGTCACTTTCACCAGATAAACATTTCACCACAAGAAGACAATAACAGGAGCGTCTGTCGGGGCGGCCCCCTTAAATACGGCGGTCCCCCCGGCGGCCCCCTAATATATCTGAGACTGCCGTTTCCTGACAGGCTGTTTTTAGCTAATATAAATAGTGGGTCACTTCCAACTGTTTTAACATCTCCTTTTGCACGAATTTCTTTCAGTTCTTTCTCTCTCTAGATATCACTAAATCTCTCTAAACCTTTGATCATTTAACTTGTTTAATCTTTTTTAAATGTGATCCAATCTTCTATTCTTTCCTTCTTTCCTCAAGTGCAAGAGAAGAACTTTGGTCATCTTCAAGATCCGAAGTTATGTAGTCTAGTTAGTCTATTTGTAACATTTGTTACATATAGATTGAGTCCATGTCTTCCAATCTTTAGTAGTGTGTAGATACAAATGATGTATATATTTAGATGGGTTGATTGTGGGTTGGTTAGTATTTTAGGCCTTAAAATACATTGGTGAAGTGGTAGATTGGTTCTAGCTAAGATTAGAACTCGACATCTAGCTTAGTGTCAGAAAATAATATAAGTGATGCGGTTTATGTGTTTAGACCATAAAACACAAGGTTCGTTATGGTGGGCCATAAAACATCACGGGTTTGGTTGTACTTGAAGAAGGACACAACATATAGCTTAGTGTTGGAAAATAATGTAAGCATTGGTATAAGGTTTTCTCCGTCGAAAGGGAGCTTGTTGTTTAGTGAAGTAACTTATGAGTTTGATACTCGAGGATTGGAATAGGGCGAAGAGGAGCTTCGTGACTGAACCACTATAAATCATCGTGTCGGTTTGCATTTTCTTTTACCCTTCGCTTTACTTATTTATTTACATTTATCGCTTTAATTTTATACTTGCATTGTGCTTATGATTGTGTGAATGGTTGTGTATATCATGTTAGTTAAAGTTGGGTAGCTCTTTGTGCTACAATATTGTGAGTGTGGTTTTATTGTTAGAATATGCAGTTAGTTTGTAAACCTATGATCGACCACCAAAAAAAAAAAAGTTTTCACTCGGGTCTTAAATAAGCAAGAAACTACAACCACATTCTCATATTGCATCAAACTTGATTGGTGATTTGATATAAATGATCTAGTCCAAAAACCTCTTCTGGAGGCGGTCCTATAATTCAGGCGGCCCCCTGATATACTTGGTGGCCCCCATATATATATGGGACCGTCGGTAGAAGAGTGATGTAATACTTGATCTTAAAGTTTTTTTTAATGAAAACGTATTCACCCCCTCCCCCTCTATGGTTTCCACAATTGGTATCAGAGCCAGGTCCTTTAGTCTTTCAAAACAAATGATTTGTTAAAATAAAGTACGATCCTGTATCAAATTACCATTAAGGAGGATTAAATATGAAAAGGTGTTTTGTTGTTTGATTTTTTTGCTTTACTAGTTTTGTTATTAAATATACTTTGTATCTAGCTTGAAGGGAAATTTCTCTCAAAAGAACTTGAAAGTGTCAACATAATGTTTGTCTAAGTCGTAAGAGTAGTAAATGAGTCTAAAACACGAAATAGTGTGTGGGACATACATTTTAAGTACTATGTTCTTACAGTTAAGTCACAATAATGATTTTAAACAAAAAACGTTGTTTTGGGGTCTCCTGTGGCGTCTCCTAAATGTTAGGGTGGCCCCAAAATATACCTGGTGGCCGTAACCTTATGGGGGCCGTCTGTCTATTTCAGCGATTTGGCAAACTTCGCGAAAATATCATATAAAATCACTGTAAAGTCCGTAGCAAGTCGTGCCACCAGCATTTCGAGATAATTGAGTCTCTTTCATTTAAAAATACTTTCTAAGCCTTCATTCTAAAATTAAATAAGTCAGATAATACAAAAATATTCATAATGGTAAAACTTTGAGTTCGTTTTAACGTAAAACTTGTTATTTTTATATTTTCCTTGAGTCGGGCATTTCTAATTGTTATATCTTTGAAATACGTAGTGTATTTGTCCTTTCCAAAATATTGCATCTTAATTAATCTTTAAAACTGAGCTGTAAACTATTTATTTTTAAATCAAATCAAGATAAGTATACTTCATTATTTCTAATAACAAAACAACGACGAATATCCTTATGTGTATGCTAGATGATTATGTGTTGTTTATTTGTTTCAACTTGGTTTAATAGATATTAATAAAGTATCATTACTATTTGTAATTGAGGCTAATTTTTATCTATAACACATGTGCCATGTATGCTATTTGTCTGTTATTAGTTTGCGGATTATGCCTAATAGTTTTTTTTGGAAGTTACGTAGATTTCTTGCGTTAAGTTAAAAATTGTTTGTGCTTTCATATAGGCATAGATCACTATATATACAAGTGTCACATAACATCGCTTGTGATCATTTTGAGTGTAGTTAACCCACTTGGAATGAGAGTTTAATAGTTTGTCAAGGTGTGGAAAAAAATATTGTCCTAAAATATATGTTAAAACTCTAATTAACAATATTTCCAACAATTATCTCTTTTCAACAGAATATCTAAATATTTTCATCTTATTTGCGTTGTTTGACCTCGGTTTGGTTAAACAAATATAAAAGATTATATTAATACATTCGGTAATTAAGTAAAGAAAATATATTTTTTTAACTTTGTTTGTGCTTGCGTTTGTTTAACACCAACACACCATAATTTATATTCTTTTTATAAACGTATAGTATTTAACAAAATATGCGTGTTGTATAAAAATGGTTAGAAAATCATTTATATACTCATAAATGTCAATAAACATTATGCATACTATACATATCAACAAATAGTTTTTCGCACAAGCAAAATATATGACAATCTTGAAGTAAGAAATTAACTTGTCATTATTCATCAACCTCACCTTACAACTAGTCTTAGGATAAATGGAACATACTGTGAAAATCTTTATTTGTTTTCTTTTAAAAAGAGTGTTCGTAAGGGTCAAGAAAGATTTACAATATATATTGATTCCCATTATTCAATTTATGTATTGGTATTTATTATCGAATCTAATGACAAGTTTATTGTGTATGGAATAAAAAATGGATTTATTGTCATGTAGCTTTGAGCATTATATCCAAAAAGTAACAAGATTTATTATCTTAAAACTGCATACTCAACTCACACTAGATTGATTGAAATAACGACATTCTTTTCGAAGACGATAAGAAATATTCATCGGATCATAACTCACATTTGTAATGATGTAATATTGAGTCTACTTGTCTTAATATTTGTGTATTCAATTTATTTGGCAAATATATGCATAAAATACACAATGAAGTAGGATCGATGACTTGAATGTTTTATCTAAAATATTCAAGTAATTTACCTTGCAATGCAATTGGTAAAGTCTTCATCTCTAAAAAGCCAAACATGAGCAAATGCACAACATATGTAAGTTTGCTCAAACAATTCTAAAGCATAACTCAATACTCAAATTATCCTCTCATCAAAAACTTTCTTTGTAACTTACCAAATAGCATAATATTTCTTCTTCAAACATGAGAAACCATTTAACCATCTTAATTCTGGACTAGGAAGAATTAAACATATTCCACAAACCATTATCTTGCTTTCTTTCAATACGTGATCGTAAAAGGATTTCGAATATGAAGATGATTATTATTCAAACGATAATCAATCTCATTATTCAATCTAATTACAAAATTAGAATATGAACATGATATCGAGACTAGGATTTATGTAGATCACGGAAATATCAATCAAATGAACATGGATATTTTTCCGAGTCTACATGTTTAACCATCCTTTGGTTTTTACATGAATATCACGAAGTCGATTGTAAGGACAACAAGATTAGTCATCAAATTGTAACTCAAACTTGCAATGAGATGTCTATTAAAGGTCTAAAGTGTTCAAATGTTTGTGTTATTAGCTATGGTCAAATTACACATGCTAAACTTAACACACTCTGAGTAGGATTGATGACTTATAAATTTCTATTGGGAAACTCATAAGTACTCCAACTTGATGAGCAAGACTTGGATGTCATTTCCGAAAACTCAAATTGAGAACTATTATCAAACTTATATCTAAGTTCTCCCATAATAACCCAATATCAACTACTTCTCCCAAATATAAGAAAATTGATCCTTGCCCAGTTTGGCACCTCCCTGATCAATGGAACTTCGGTCCTAAATTCTCTTCGGTTTAGGAAATCCGCCTCTATGGCATTTAGATTTATAACAGCTCTCTTCTTGTGAAATCACTTGCTTAAAGTCCAAACATACATGTAATCTAAAATTAATAAAATCATCAATTATTTTACAAATGAAAAACATTCACAAGATCTATTAAGCTAAATAAACTTATTGGATTTCTTTATAAAAGACATGCAAAGGTGCATTCTTTGAACACTCTCATTATAGAGCATTACGCATTGTCACTCTTTAGCACTTGAGGACAAGTAGGATTCAAGTGGGGAGATATTTGATGACATCAAATAACGTCACTTTATTATATCATTTATCCCATATGTTTTGCCTAGTTTTATATAATTATTGCATAATTTGGTACTTAATTGCTTTAAAGTTGATAAATGCAGTAATCTAGTAGTGTTTTGTGAAGACAAGCTAAAAGGCGCATAATTTGGAGCTAAAACGATGATATTTAAAGAATGTTGATTTCTGACTACATACGCCGTATCTAACGAAAGAGATACGGCGTATCTGCGCCAAGACTTCACAAGAAAACACGTTTGACCAATTCCCAATACGGTGTATCCCTTATGTTTCCATACGTCGTATCCACGAAAATAACTATTTGAAGATACAATGAATAAAGTAAATTGGGAAAGATATTACTGATTGATTGAGAATGTAGCGCGCACTCCAAGGAATCCAGCCCAATACGCCGTATTGACCTTACCAGATACGGGGTATCGAGTCTTTTTCAGACACTATAAATAGAAGACTCAAAAACAAGTTTTCAGTGTGCAATATCATATTCTTTATACCATATTCATTGAAGATGAATCTTAGAAGAGAAGATCAGCCACCAAGGTCAAGCATTGATCACGAATCCATAGAAGACATCGTGTAATTTTTACTCTCTTAATCGTTCGATTTTCATTTTTTGATTACGCTTGTATAATTACAATGGTTGTGGGCTAATACCATCGGGTATTAGCCATCTTAATGAAAGTTCAATGTTTGGTTTGTTTTAAAATCGATTTCTTAATTTATCGTTGATTGTTTAATTATGTTTATCACCTCATACTTGTTTATGTGTTTGAATATGCGACCTATCATTCAACTGGGTCTAGTATTACGGACCAAGTAATATAGATACTGGGATAGCTCTTCATATCGTGTTTTCATATTACACGACCAAGAGGATATAAATAATGTCTTGTCTTTGTCTTTTGAAAATATGAGCTTAGTTGGACCGATCAGGGTGACCCACATTTATGTTTCAAGCAATTTATGTTCTCTTAATTACTGATAAAGTTTGGAATTGTGGTACTACGGTGTATAAAACGCCGTCAAACAATAAGTGGGGTAAATTTAAAGTCCCGTTGGGCTAGGGTTTTAACAGGATCACCACTGCTTTGATTCCCTAAGATAGATTATAATTAAACTAAAGGATGCTTTATGCGGATGCGTTAATTATGACAGGATTAATCGTGTCTAGGTCTTAGGATGATGTCCCGCCTAAGTCTTAAGAATGATATGCCGCTTCGAGATAAGTAAATCATTGCACTAAAACAAACAAACCAACATTGAACTGGATTTAATATGGCTAATACAGTTTTCTATCATTTGGCTTGTACCGCTTTTCTATCTTCTAATTTTCTTCTTTTGTGTTTATTGTCTATTGAATTGATATTTGTCTCCACCAAACCTGTGCCAGTCTCTCAAGCTGAAAACCCCCATATCATTAGATAACGTATATAGCATAGGTTTAACCAGTAAATAGACTAGTTAGAACTAATTAAAATACTGATATAATTTAGGATTAATGTTTCACTCTTAGTGTTCGACACCCTACTTACCATGAAACTCCATCTGGACCAGGTACACTGCTCGTTAAAGTGTTGTTTTAGGTTTGTCGGCTAAATATAAATTTAAAACTTGATAACCAAATAATTGACCCTACATGACAGCACATCAATATTGTTCAAGAATATAGTAAAATCAAACTAAACAGATAATTATTAAGCCGAACTTTATGGCCTCCTTTATAGGTGATGCGACAAAGTTGTAGTGCTTGCATAAATATGTAAGCTGATGAATAGACGAAACTACCAAAACATGTGAATCTAAATAATCCATTATACAATATATGTATTATTGGTAAGGAAAGATGAATTAAATACTCACAATGAGCCTATATCCTGAGACAACCGCTAAGAACATTAGGAATCTCACATATTTAAAGAGATACTGAAACTGATGTTACATAAATATGATACTACATGACAACAAAGTAAACTAATTATGCACAATAAATCCATCCACTGTAATCGCTCACTTCACGAAAAAACATAAGTTATATGCATTTGCTAAATCTATTTTGGACATTTCGCTTGTAAAGAGACCATTCTGGAATTTCTTACATTCATTTAACCCGAATGAATAATACTTTTTGTCATTAAACTTTTCAATCCTGATCTACATTATTTTTTTCTTTTTTTTTGGAAAAGCAAAGAAAAAAATGACTACTTTGGCATCAATTATGTGTATTTAAAAACTTTAAACAAACATAATCTATCATTATTCGAAACATAGCATGCATAGTATCTGGCTATGGGAGTGTTTGGGATTACATACTATATAATTGTTTATTTGCTGTCAATACCGCGTCATAATAGGTCTAAATGTCTAATATGCTCGCAATATTAACTAATCATAATGTACAACTTTACACTAATCGGTCTAAGTGTAGTTGAATTAAACTAAATAAAACATACATCTGTCAAACAAACTAAAAACTTAATAAATAGATAAGATTCAAACAATAACCACATGACTAATAATATAATGCACGAATATATCTCTACTCCAGTTAACTATGGTGGGCAATTGTATATATTGTAGTGATTGTCGCCTCTAAAGGACAATAATCTATATATAGTACAAAATTACTTGTCGTAAATTGAAAAAGGTGATGTTCGAAATGCCAATGTTATGTAATGAAGGTGTTTCCAAGACTGGTTGTTTGTTTCGAGGTTATTGAAACATCGAACTCGCACAGTTGATTCCTAGGCTTCCTCTGTCGACTCATAAGCCATATATATAATCTTATGTCTTATAGTATGATCACCAACACTTAAGGTCATAATTCCAAACACCCCTCAAAAATTAAGCTTGTGTGTGGTTTTACTCGTGAAATCATACTTGGGTGTAGAGTTTTACTAGTATTTCGCGGCAATGTGTGGCATCATTAATAAGCTTTGTAAAGACTTCCAGACTAATACAAAGCCGCTTGAAACTTTGCCCCCGTGTGGTTTAAGCGAACATCTATTTTCTTTAGGCTTTCAATTTTGATGCTTGTTAGCGTACATCCATTCGTGCATCCTCTCGAGAACGACTTTGAAAAATCCTCATGAGCACATGCATTTTCCCAATAAAATCTTGTGTAGAGAATGTGTGTAAACAACAAATAGTAATCTTACATCAATACGTATATTACGTTGCGCTAAAATAATTGGTTGACTGTATGTAGCAACAAAAACGTCTAATCGATGTAATTCTTGGAAAACGCAAAATTTTAAACAGAAAAACTTACGGCTTATTCATGTCTTGGTCTTGTTTGATAGTGGAACTCGATCGGCTGTCTATATGATGAAGAGAAGAAGTATGTTCACGTTGTGTTATGAACGAAACACCTACCTATCAAACAATATTAATGGGCCTAGGAAGAAAACAACCTAAAAGAATTAATATGGAGACAGATGGGGCTTGTTGTTGTTTGAACGAACGTGAACGTTTCAGGGAATAGTCCGTTCGGTAATCGTTCGTGCTCGGAGAAACTCGTTTATGTTTTTATTTTATAAAATAATACGACTACGGTGACGAATCAGATTTTGGTCTGATGTTATTTATATAAGTTATGAACGTTGAACAACCTAGCTTCGTTATCGTTTGTATTTTACGTTCTCGAGTTGTGAATGTTCTGTGTTATTTACATTCGTTTTATCGTTCGATTATGTGTAATCGTATTCCGATTAACATCCTAAATGGTGATAGAAAAATTAATGATAATGTTATATAGTCAAGTATTTTAAGGGATCCGGCTTAACATAAATTATAAATAATTATGTAGTACTTTAAATATATTAATTGAAATTTCCTTATATAAGGTATCGAACTAATGAGTATGAGTTGATGGGTAATTAAGTGACTAGTGTGATCGATTTTATAATCTATACAGTAGGAGTGAAATGATGTTATTTTTTAGCCATATGTTCTTCTTTGGGTTCGATAATGATGATATATATGTTATAAGTATAATCCGCCACTATCAAAATAGATCATTTATGTGTAACAACTTTGTGTTACTACGCTCATGTTCCGTGTACGTTTTAAACCAGCCTCAGTTAGTATGATGTATCTGTTTACGTTTCTTTTATGTCCAGTTTACTCATGTTATGTCTCATTATTTCTCGCGTCTTTTTTACGTGCGTTGTTTTTTACTTTGTGTTAGATGAAAACGAATCGGTAAATGAACTGTACATGAAAAAAAACAAAGGTTTCAATCTAAGATAACATGAGAACAAATGAACAACAATTTTGGTTGCCACGAATTACTCAGTTCTGTGTGAGAAAGAGATGTTCAGTGTGTTATTCAACCAAACACCACCATCAACAAATATTAATGGCCTAGGAAAACAACCTAAAAATTAAATGGAGACAAAAAAATGAAATAATGGTTTTGGAATTTGTGGGTTTAGCTTTAAAAAATTGATGGTTTTGGAGTGATGATGATGGACATATGTCAACCAAAAAATGAAACACACAATAATGATGGATAAAACCTATTAACAATTTAGATGTTTATGGGTTTGTTGTGATGGAGATATGTTTTGGTGGGAGGGTGGTTCAGGAAGATAGAGATGGGTTTGTTGTAATGTGAGTGGGAAGAAGGTTCACGAAGATGAAGATGGAGAAAGATGTGGTGGAAGAAGATGGGAGACACGTTTGTTGTGACTGGGGGAAGAGACGGGTATTACCACCAAAAAGAGTCGGGAAAATAGGTCGGGCGGGTATTGCATTAATAAATGCATTAGGAATACAATCCTGCGGTTTAATATTAAAGATATAATGAGTAAAAAATGCTCCGTTCATGATGTATCATCTTATCTCATCAATGCTTCTTTTAACAACTAGATCTTTTAAAAATGGGTCATAGATAAATATAATATCCACCACTTATGACATCGAAGAGGTTCGGACTTCTTTGAACATATCCAGAGATACCAAACATTAGTCCTTAAATGCTTGACATCCTAATGTTATCTAAACATAACTAGAATCAAGAGTAAATTGCAAATATCGGCTTTGTGGTTTGTTACCTTTTTAAAAGTGCAAACGCAGTCCCCGTAAAAAACTTTTTGGGTGAATATCGTTCATGTCTCAAAATAATATAACTAAAATTCTTGTGGAAAAATAGAAAAACATGAAGGTGTTTTTTCGTTTGTTTTTCAGAGGTTTTACATCTTCATCTGCAAACCATGTCTGCAGAAGAAGAGTTACATCTAAAGTCTTCATTTGCATGAAAAAGACCGTTTGTTTTTTGTTTTATTGAAGTACCTTCTTTCATTCATTTTTTTCTTTATCTTTTTCACTAGTGTTTAGAGGTGGCAAAACTTTTCATTTTTTACGTTTTCGTCCATTTTTTTTACGTTTTGACCATTTTTTTACGATTTCATCTGATTTTTACGTTTTCATCCGTTATTTAACGCTTTCGTGTTTTACTTTTTCCTCTATTTTTTAAGTTTTCTTACGTTTTCGTCTATTTTTTTACGATTTTGTAAAAACCTTAAAGGGGGGTGAATACGTTTCCAATTAAAAACTTTAAGATCAAGATTACATCACTCTATTACCGGCGGTCCCATATATATATGGGGGCCGCCAAGTATATCAGGGGCCACCTGATTTATGGGACCACCTCCAGAAGAGGTTTTCGGACTAGATCTTTTATATTAAATCACCAATTAAGTTTGACATAATATGAGAAGTGTCGATAATAAGTTTAAAATAGCTAAAGCATATTCTAACAATATAACCACACTCACAATATTTAACACAAAGAGCTACACAACTTTAACTAACAAGATATACACAACCATTCATATACTCATGAGCACAACGCAAGTATAAAAGTAAAGCGATAAATGTAAAGAAATAAGTAAAGCGAAAGGTAAAAGAAAATGCAAACCGACACAGTGATTTATAGTGGTTCGGTCATGAAGCTCCTCTTCACCCTACTCCACTCCTCGAGTATCCAACTACAGAGTTACTTCACTAATCAACAAGCTCCCTTTCGGCGGAGAAAACCTTATACCAATGCTTACATTATTTTCTGACACTAAGCTAGATGTCGAGTCCTTCTTCGGGTATAACCAAACCCGTTATGTTTTGTGGCCAACATAACAAACCTTGTGTTTTATGGCCTAAAACACATAATAAACCATGTCGCTTACATTATTTTTCGAAACTTAGCTAATGTCGAGTCACATTCTTAGCTAGACCAATCTAACATTCAACCAATGTATTTTAAGGCCTAAAATACTAACCAACCCACAATCAACCCATCCAAATATATACATCATTTGGATCTACACACTACTAAAGATTGGAAGACTCGATCTATATGTAACAAATGTTACAAATGGACTAACTAGGTCTACATTACTTCGGATCTTGAAGTGAACGGAAAGTTCTTTTCTTGCACTTGAGGAAAGGAAAGAAAGGATTTAGAATATTTGATTCACTTTTAAATAAGTATTAACCAAGTTGAATGATCAAAGATTTAGAGAGATTTAGTAAGATCCTAAAGAGAGAAAAAATGAAAGAAAAATCGTGCAAAAGGGTTATAAAAATAGTTGGAGGTGACCAACTATTTATAGGAGCTCGAAAAAACAAGTGCTTTGTCAGGAAACGGCTTTGGTCCCAGAATATTAAGGGGCACCGCCGGACTATTTAATGGGATCCGCCCCGACAAAACGCTCCTTGTTTTTGTCTTTTTGTGGTGACAAACTTGTCTGGTAAAAGTGACACTTGTTTTGGGGGGGAAATGACTAGATTTGAAATTTTTGAAATAATTACTACATAAACATTTTTTTATTAATTCAAAAATAATTTGTCTAATTAATTTTTGAGAAATTGTTTTGTTACATTTATAAAAATAAAGTTTAAGACAAAAAAAACTTATTTCTTTGATCATCCTACAAGTTTAATGTTGTTTGTACATTACTTATATGATTTCCGTCGGGTGCAAACAAATGTCCGGCTGTTAATGTAGGACCTTGAGACAGGGTAAAGAGATGTATTGATGTAGACTTGAGACGTCGTGAGATGTAGATGCATGTATGCATTGATGATTTGTGATTACGAGTAACTAGCACACTTTACGTTACGTATAAAAAGTCACATGTTTATCATCACCAAAACATAAAGAGATCATATAGATTAATATTCGTATATTTGAACTAACACTATACCTTAGTCTAGTGTCGGTGGGGCGTCCCGAAGCGTTTTTGTTTCTTTTCATCTTATTAAACGGGATAACTTCTCGGTTTTAAGTCAATTGGAATATGTAAATTATTAAAAGTAAAAATTAGTGCAAGCTAAAATAGTGAATTATTACGTGTTAAAATTGCAGGTTGTCAACAAAATTCAAAACATTGCACTTATAAATTCTTGGCAGAGAAGATTTTTGATCAAGTCAGGGTTAATCTGGAGATCCCAATTAAGGCAGTTCATGTAAGATACCAGCCGTGACTTAGAGCTTCATGTATCTATGAGCAAAGCTTTCAGAGCTAAAGCTAAAGCTGAAAGAGAGATTAAAGGAGATCACGTTTTACATTATTCTATGCTTAGAGACCATGTTGTTGAAATACAGTCTACAAACCCTTATACCACTTTAGAGAATATATGCATGTTTAGGAGCATTAAAATGATTTTAATGGACTGCAAAAGAGATCTTGTTAGGCATTGATGTGACTTTCATAAAGGGGCCATTTCCAGGCCAAGTATTGGCACCTGTTGGACTTGATTATACATGATAATTTACCCATTGGCATATGCCTTGGTTTGAAAGCTAATGTAAGGGTCATGGTGCTGGTTTCTTACAGGGTGTGGGTGATAGACAATAGTTCAGCAACCGAAATCAAATTTCATTATTCTTAAATTTTGACAAAAGCAGTTAGTAGTATGCTTTCACTTGTTGAATTATTAACTATATGTAATACGAGTTTGTTATTTGACTTAATGAATTGGTTTTTTTTTTTAATGCCGGGATATATTCCAGTCATTTAAAAACTGTTGTTCCCAAGCGCAGAACCATAGAATTTTGCTTGTGACACCTACATGAAATTATGAAGCATGGATGGTGTGGACAAGCATACAAGGATTTGTTATGGAGATCTGCATCTGTTAAAACTATTAAGGAGTTATAAAAGTGTATATTGGAGCTTAAGAAGATGATCGTAAGGCACATGAATGGTTGAATAAGATACCTCTAGAAATTGGGTAGATCTCTTTTTTTCATTGTAACAAATAAATTCAAGGGCAGTAAAAATTTATTTACTTAATGCCATGGTTTTATTTTAAGGCTTTCATATTTATACTTTTAGGCTATAGATTGTATAAAACATTTAATGATTTCATATTTATGACTTTTAGGTAGAGCCAAATGTGATTTATTACCCAACAACATATGTAAGGTCTTTAATGGTAAATTGGTTGGCGGTAGGGACAAGTTAGTTATTACACTTTTAGAGTACATTAGGGAGTATTGTATGAAAAGAATAGTAAATGTACAAAGTGTCATTGAAATATGTACTGGTCCTTTGACCCTTACTGCAACTAGAATCATGGAATCTATTAAGAAAGAGGCTCTTTTGATGAAAGTGCAATGGAATGGAGGAATTAAGTATCAAGTCTCAGGGTCATTTGATGATCAGTGTGTTGTGGATGTAATGGATAGGACATTTTCATGTAGGAAATAGGAATTGACCCAGAGTTTCTTTCTACCAAAACGCAATGAAGGTCTTCAAAAATAGACAAATCGCAGGAGGCAAATCACAGAGAAGAACTTTAGACAAAACACAGTCAATTCTTGAGACAAAACGCAACCAATAAATGAAATGGGTAGAGTTCCTCCTAGGCAAAACGCAATATGGGTCTTCAAATAGGCAAAACGCAGAAGCAAATCTTAACCAGTAAAATAAACCAAAACGCAGGAGACAAAATGCAGGAGACAAAACGCAGTCTCTAATAAGACAAAACGCAGTACTGTTGTCCTTCACAAACCAACAAAACGCAGTGTCCTTTTTCTGACAAAACGCAGAGGCAAACGCAATGAAGAACTTTGCCAGAGAGACAAAACGCAGAGATGAAAAATATGACTTTTTCACCTAAAAACACCTAAAAATCACCCTTTTAAATGTTTTTGCTTGGTTTCTTTTGCACAACTTGATCCTAGAAGGCTATAACAACTATAAAAACACCATCGTTAACACCACAAACGTGAGAATCAAAGAGTGTCAAGAATGAGACCATAAACCTTCAAAAACCAAACTTTTGATCTAATCTAACCAAGAAAACGCACACACAATCTAGCTAATCATCCCATGTGATCTGATACCAATTGTAAGATATTGGATATCATTACAAATCAATGATTTAGGGGTTGGCCGAATTTGTAAAGAGAGAAAGTGAGTTCTAGTGAGAGAAACTACACCTTATGTGTGTGTTTTATAAATTTAACAACCAACCCCTTCCCATGGCTGGAAAGGGGGTATAAATACAAGAGTTCGATGCCCCTAAGTGGGCTATGGAGTAAGCTAACATGTGGGTAAAGACCGGTCCAACACCATAAGTCATATGGTAATTAAACGATTAATGTTAAGGCTATGAGCTAACCTATGCTAGACATTACACGGGGTGACCGAGTCTTTTACATGGATTTTCTAATATCTAACACATACTGAGCAACCTGAAATCACTACTGAAGGTAGGGTTGACCACTATACTGAACAACGTCAAGTTAAAAGTCCTATGCTTGATTCATTACTTGATAATAAGACAACTGAATTTTTAAGTAAATCTCTCGAGTCTAAAAATATTTTACTCAAAAGGACCGTTGCCCAATTTCAAAAATATTTTTCAAAAACGGAAGCACATTGTATTGCTCTTGAACTTAAATATCAAAATCAAGCTTTAAAAATGAGGCAACATGGTCAAATTTTGAATGAAACAAGTAATAAAGCCAAGATTAAAAAGGAAATTGATGTACTTGAAACAATGAACATCGAATTAGAACATACTGTGGCTAAATTACTTAAGGAAAATGAGACCTTGAAAAAGTATTACAAAGATTTGTATGATTCTATTAAAATTACGAGATCTAAGACTATAGAACAGACAGCTTTTTTGCTTGCTAATAATGCTGATTTAAAAGCTCAGATTCAAGAAAAGGTTTTTGCAATTGCTGCTTTAAAAATGACTTAAGAAGTTAAAAGGAAAAAGTGTAGATACTAAGTTTGCTAAAACATCAGTCTTAGGGAAACCGGTTTTACAACCTCTTAGAAACCAATCAGTTGTTATACAACCGACTGCGTTTAAATCTGAATGACTAAAAATTTCAAAACCACGATTTGCATCCCAAGTTGATGTGAAAAATGATTTTTCAAAACCAATAACTTGTAACAATCCGTTATTTCAGGTCATTTCCCGACTCAATTAATTCTATTATTTATTTTCAGAGTTTTACGCGTTCGCTTTTAATTATTATCTTATAGTTAAATCGCGTAAACTAAAAATCAACGTTCAATGTAAACGGACACCAAACAAGTTAAAGTTTACATCAAGCAAGTGTTATATGATTATTAAGAGTATAATTTATAAATTTTCATAATTTATTTTTGTTGGTTACGTAAAACCCTTACGTTTCGCAATAAATTACATTCGGGCATACCCGGAAGCACCCATACCTATCTATACTCAAACAAATACCCACTTTTATACCCATGATATTCGCTATTTTATACATATCTTTTACCATGTAAAACGAACCCATAAGACCAAAAACATAATAAAAATTGCAACGTATGCTTGTTTTTGTATTTGTGTATGTGCAAGTACGGATATCAAGAAAAGGACAACAAAAAAAAACAAAAAAAAACAAAACCGGACTAAACCTAGCACGGGATCGGAAAGAGCACGAGAAAATGAGTCCAACGGTGCCTTCAGATCTTATTAGGCCAGCCTGTAACCCACTTAACGGGCCGGACCAGCCCAAATAAGCATAAAAGCCCAAAGTTTAATTAATAAAAGTTATGAAGATGTGACGTCGGCATGACATCATGGTCATGTGCCATGTAAATAAATCAAAATAGGTCACATGACTGCCCACTATCAACTTGGAAGAACAAATGAGATGTAGACACGTGGCGGGGGAAATTTTTATTCTTACAATTCATTTCACATTTCATGCTAAACGATCCAACAGTCAATAATTGTGCGTTCGATTAAAGTAATTCAACAAGTACACGTGGCATTACTTGAACGGCTCGATCAGCCTGTGATTCACACTTGATCCGAGGGAGTACTAAATCAGGCGAATGATTGGCTCGTTGAGTACCCAATGATTGGGTCCAATATTACATTTTCACCCCTCCTCCTCCTATAAATCCAACCCGCTCCCCCTCACTTTGGGAGTTAGTTAGTTAGTTTTTTTTATTTTTTAGTTTTTAGTTGTAGCTTATTTTAGTTTTTTGTATTAGCTTATTTCAGTTTTTGTGCTTATTGTACCTAGCTTATTTTGCAAGCTTATTAATATGATGTAATAAAAAATGGTTTGAAGCTTATTGAAGATCTTGGTTTGCTTATCTACACTTTATTCGTTATTCATTTATTTATGCAATAGCTTATTCTATAATTGATTATTCGTGCTTACTTTAATAGATTATTATCATCAAAGTTTTTTAATTGCTTAGAAAATATCTCCCTACAAGTCCCTCCAAGTTTTTTCGATTCATTTTCATAAGTTTTTAAACACTTTACGAAATAATAAGCTTAAATAAGTTCGAAATAGCTTATTTTTGTGCTTATTTCATTTTTATTTTTTAGAAGCTCTTATTTTCTGTTAAAATAAGCTACTTAATAGCTTATTCGTATAATCTTGAGCTTATATGGTATGGATCTAATTTTCATTACCTTATTGCTTAATTGTGTTGAGATTTAATTCGTTTAAGTGCTTGTAGCTTATTAAAAGTACATGTTGCTACTTTCGGTTGCTTATCGATTTAGATTTGAGCTTATCTCATTTTAGTGTTGGTTTGTTAAGAAGTTTAAGTTTAGATCTCGATTTAGCTAAGAATTTGTTTTAGCTTATTGACAAGATTTTGAATTTTAGTGCCTATTTTGGATTTAGAAGCTCTTATCTAGTAATATTAGTGCTAATAATTGCTTATTTGCATGCTTATTTGTTTGCTTAGTTCGACTAGTGCTAAATCAATATTTGTAGTTTTAAAGTTTAGAGTAGGATTTGTTATTTTGATATGCTTGTTCGTCCACTTACTGGAAATTAATTTAGTTTGTGTTTTTTGATCGATACACTTAGATTATCGTTCATTTCGGCTTAATTAATTTGCTTTAGCTAATTTGCATAGCTGGTAAATTTGTACCCAATGTTTTGTTTATTGACTTGGGCATCATGATCAATTGGGCCTGGAAACTTGCATGTTGATTTCATTGGTTGTAGAATTTATCTGCTGGGCCTTATTAAATTGTGTATAAGATTTAAAGTTGGTCCTGCGATTGGTTATTGGGCCAAGTGGTTTATAATTGCAAATTTAGTTACCTGTTAACATATTTTGTTTTGTTTTGTATTTCGTTTTTGGTACCGGTCTACTCATGAGGCGTGGAGCTTAAGAGCTTTATAAGCTAAATAGAATTTGACTATTTTCTTTAGCTTATTACGATCGGGGTGGTTAACGTTTTATATGTGCGGCTCTCCAATTCGGTTCCATTTTCAACATCCTTTTGTTCAATACTAGTGTAGAATTTATTTCGTCATTTATAAAGTTTGCCTATTTAAATATTAGCCAATGCTTAGTGTAGACCTAATTTTATCTTTGATGTATCAAACGTTTGCCATATTTAGGTTAGTTGAATAGGTTGCTCATTAGTGATTAAGAAATTAGTGCGGATTTAAAATATGATTAGAGATTATTAATTTGCGACATTTATTTAGATAAAAATTAAAAAAAAAATTATAATTAAAAAAAAAGATAATTTCTTTTTATGTAGGATTTATTTTTAGAAGTTTGCATTGAATTTATTATGCTTGCTTGTTTGTCTCGTTTTAAATACTCATTTTGTTTAATGCTTTATATGTTTAATTGTTTCTATTTCTTTGTTCGTTTTTATGCTTTTATTTACTTTATCAATATGTCCAAGTAGTATTAGAACCCAATCAAAATCATATTATACCATTCAAAACGGCGCGATCACGGACTGAACCATTTTCAATTCACACTTCGTCGAGGAAAAAACGACATGCCGGGAGGTTTTTGAGACAACTTTGGTAAAAGTTATGTTCCATAACCCGACGGAAAATACTATCTATACTATTATTGATTATCTTCCTTATTATTACGTATTTATATATATTATATATATATGTATTAAAAAGGGTGGATCAATTTTTGGCGCCGTTGCCGGGGAAGTTTGTTACGACTATCGTGTTTCGTTCGAAGATTAGTGTTTTGAAGAACCTTCCTCGTGAAGTTATCGCTTTTCGTTTGTGAATATTTTTCTATTTTATAAATATAAAAAAATAATAATAATAATACAAAAATATTTTATTTCCATTTTATTTTCTTTTATATAAAAATTTTTAAAAAAAATACCAATTTTTTTTTTCTTTCTTATTTTTATTTATTTTCTTATGTATTATTTTCAAAATCTAAAAATATTCTCCTTTACCTTCTTATCCATTTGATTCTTTTCTTAACCCTCTATATTGTTTAATTCTTATGGCATCACTCGATCATCGTTTGAACCCCCTCTTCTCGATTAAAGAATGCTCGTCTTGTGGAGCTTTGTACACTAAAAACTGTGGTTGTTCAAAAGGGAGTCTTGAAGATAACATTTTTGTTCCCATACCCGAATCGTCTCAACGATCCCTTAAAATTGAAAAGATTTGTCTCAATTATGGAGACCCGGTTCATGGTCTACATTGTCGACAATGTGCTCTAATACGAAAGACATTGGAGGAAGTTTTTCAAGATTTCAAAGACACTTACGAGTCATCAGATGACGATACCAACATTGTTAATGCTCCTCGAGAGCCATTCGTAGTCAAACAGGACCCCGGTGAAAATTCCTTGCAAAGTCCTCCATAAATTAACCAAAATTGTTGTTACGAGTGTGGTAATTCGTTAGACGATATCTTTTGTCAACAATGTACTTGCAAATCTTGTGGGAACGGTGCTCATATTGGTTATAATTGCCCACAAAAAGCCCCGATTATCTCTAATCCAAAACAATGCAATCAAACCATTGATGAGCTCCCACAGACTTTGCCAAGTGTTCATCCGACATGCAATTTTTTTGGTAAGTGCCAACAATGTGGTTTGTAATGAAATATGATGGGAGTTTGTTTTTTTTGTACTGTTGGAAATGGAAACACCAATCAATTTTTCAACTCCGTACTCTTCTACGATTCTCCAAGTGTGCTAACCATCCTCCACAACCCCATTACGTACATTCACTCTTGTTAGTTATGTGGGAACCGATTCTCCATTACGGTTAAGAGTGTCCACCTCAAGTCCGTTTGTCTACAATCAGGACCGTTTGTTTCAATCACAAAACTTTGATTATTTACTTCCGATCAAACTTCACGAGTTTTCCAAAATATATCCTTGTTGGGAAAATTGCGGGGGACCTCATGAGAATTTCACAATGTCAACAAATGAATGTAGACTATTATCATTGATGCAAAATTATTGCTTTGATTATAAATCTTTCGGTTTTTGACCAATTTCAACCCCGCAATATAACTGTCAATCATACTATCCTCAATGCATTCAAAAATAGCTTTCTCAACTTTCTCAAAATAAGCTTATGAGAGCAAATGACATCCATGTGTGATATGGTTGGGCAATTGATCAATGAAGGAGAAAAAAGCGACACTTGAAGATGAGCAAGCGGCTAAAGATCGATATGGAATGATTCCCGTTTGATTACGATGATGACGATGACGAAGAAAGAGAAAGTTATTACCTATTTGAAAGATATTATTTCTGAACTTCCTCCGTGTGTTGCAATCACACCTGATTCACCAAAAACGGCAACTCTCTTCATAAATGGAGGTTGAGGCATCTTGAATATTCGGGACGGATTAGGACTCTGAAATTAATAAAGGTCTAGGTGTCGAGGGACCTTGTCCATAATCAAAAGTGAGTTCGTAGATTCTTCCAAAGGTGAGTTGTGATTTGACTCCGTATAGATGATTCTTTCAAAGAATCTAGATATTACTTGTCTTCCTACACCCTATCTTCGATATCAATGAAGATTTTTACCTCGACGGTGATGAGGTCGTTTTCCGAAGTGGACGTTCTAAATCGAGAATTTAAATATTTTCTCTAATCATATCTTTGATCTTGTGAAGTAATTCATTCCACTAAGGTTGATCAAATTGATGATGGGTGCTAGAATAAATACAAATTAATATTCCACCGGGAACTTGAATATACTTTGTTTTAATGCCATATAAGATCTTTTAGTATATTTGCTTCTATCGAGATACTTGCGATTTATGATTATCTAAACAGATCGATTCTCTTTAGATGATGTTCGCGGTGAACCTCACTCTTCCCCACTCAAATTCTCACCGGGAGAATTGTGTGTCAACCTACGTTCGTGAGGGTGAAGATGTTTTCTGTGGAGACCGTTTCGCTTTACATTAAATCCTTTATCCCTGACCTCAGGAAGAACTTTAATTCTGAAAATTCTACGAGTCTTTCCTACATCTCATATCCCGGTAGAGGATAGTGACTTCTTTATGGAGGAGTTACATTGTTCTTAGATGTGTGATGACTCATACCAAGGGTATTGAGAGTGATGGGATTTTGACTTGGCAAGATGTCTCGATAATTCTCATCTCCCGTCCCCGAGTACGAATCATCTTTCATGTTGATTATCCCTTTGGGTGATTAACATTTGTTGTGGTAGAAGGACATCCCTGTGGATGTGCCCCAATATTTTGCCCACCCATCACACACATTCTTTATGGATTTCGACTTCATTACTCTATTTGATCTAGGATTCGATCTTGATGTTTCTTTTCTTCGGAGATAGTAAAAAGATTACGATCCGGGGATATGAATTGAAGTCTAATCATATGAAATTTCTTGATCTTCTTTCCCTCGTGATTGTTTAAATTTCACAAATTCCATTTATAATCCGAAAGTTAAAGTCAAAGTTTCAATCACGATGTTCTTGCTTCAAAGGAGAAATAGCCTCCTCTCATCACATCGGTGGCTTTTAAGTTCCAAGCTTTTTCCATCAGAAATGCCACGATGAGTTGATTATTCCGGTCGCAAAAACTCCAAAATTGGGTGTTCGTCATCCTCATTTTTATTCCACCTTCTGGACAAGCTCAAGATGGGGGGGGTTTGGGTCAAGATAAGTGACCTAAACAAGCGACTTCGTGGGAGGCTCCTGTTTATCTAGTATTATTTGTAGTAGTAGTTTTTGTTAGCTTTAGTACGTATTGAATTAAGTGTTTTGTTGTTGTATAGAGGCTTCGCTTTTCTATTCGAGTTTGCTTTGTTTTTGTTGTATGTCCAGGTAGTCCCGGATTTTTGTAGCCCCTTGTGGCTCGCGGTTTTTTGTCATTCGATACAAGAGCTTCACATTCCTCAGCTTCATTTTGGGAATCCAATATCCTAATCTTTTCGACTAACGGTTTATCTTTAGATAATTCATCATAAACGGCTTTTTAGTTTGGACGTTAGGTACCTTTAAAAAACATTGATGGACAATGTTTAGTTCTTGTATGGGGGGTTCTTCGATTTGATTATGCCTGCAGTCGTGTCTCTCACGTAAGACCGCTTCGATATTTACAACCAAATTTTTTGAAAACTTACCCAAATAAAAACTAAAAACTAAATAAAAATTAGAAAACCTTAAAACAAAAATTTAAAAACTAAATTTTGTTTTCATTGTCACAATTTTGAACTTGCATGATAGTAGAAATGAGAATAAAATTTGACTCGAATCGAGCGTGTTGAGCTCTAGCTTGTTCCTTAACTTTTAGACTAAGCATTCGCGAATCTTCGTGAAGAACGAAAAAAATGATAGTGTTAAGTAGAAGTTGGATGCTAAGCAAGGATTATTTGGAAATCCTAAGAGCTCATAAGTGTAATTTGTCACTTTTTCTCCCATAAGCTCTTAACCGGACTAATAATACGTGCTACTTTTGAAAATTAGACTTAAATCAACAATTTTTGAAATTGAAATGTATCAATATTTTTAGTCTTAGTTCAAATTTATACTTAAATTTTCTAAAAACAGAAATTATTTCTTTCGAATTTAAATAAATAAAGAAAATAATTCTAGTAGAATAATTATCTCAGCAGATTTTACTTCATAGTGTCGGAGGCGTGGCCGATGTTGAAGTCTTCATAGAAGGAGGGGGTCGGGGCCGGTGTCATAATAAGTTGAATAACCTCTTGTCGACCTCGCTTATCGATGTTGGCTTCGAGATAAAAGGCACGGTAATTGTTTATGGATTACAGCAAAAAAAAAATTAATTAAAAAAAAAAATAATTAAAAAATATATATATAAAAAAAAATCCAAGGTCGAAAATATGTTTGCTAGCTTGACTGCTCTTGTCGGAGGCACGTGGCCGATGTTGTAGCACTTCTAAAGGACCGATTGTTTAATAAGTTTTATATTGCTTATAAGTCGGAAATTATTTTTATTTATTTAAATTTGTTTTTGACTAAGACTATTTCAATGATGACATTATTAGATATGTGTTAACGGAAAAACTAAGATGAATTTGTAAATGAAGGTCCGTTTGGAGTACCCCGATATACTAGTCTCAGTGAGGTGTCAAAAGCGCGGTCACTTAGCCCGATGCGGTTGGTGATGTGCCCGAGACGATAGTAGCTACATGGGATGATATCGCTTCAAATATAATATTCCTAGGGTGGAACGTAACATAGAAATAGGTTTTGCAATAAAAAACGTGATCCATGGTTGAAAATTCGAAATAGCAAATTCGCTAAATATAATAATTGCTTCGGGAGGGACAAAGTTTACAAATTGCAAATATGAGTAGATGTTAGCATCTTACTTGTACTTAACCGGTGATTTGTGGTTAAAGCTTGGTTTGGAATAAGTGAAAAGTCGGGAACGATGAATTTATCTTTTTTTTTTTGGGGCATTTTCGGATCGAAATGCATTTTACTCTATGATCCCTAACAGTTATGAAAATAACGAAAGTCAAATAAATTAGTTAGTTGCTAAAAAAAAATAATAAAAAAAAATAGTAGGAATAAGTGTATACATTTTAAAAAAAAAAAAATGGGCTAATTAAAAAACGGGGTTTTTCAAAACTATTGTTCCTTAATACATTTAGATGAACACTTTGCTACTTTTCAAGGTGATTAGTTTTTGAGGGATTGGAATTTTTAGTTTTAAGCGTGTATTTTGTATTTATTATATTGCGTGACGTAACGGCAATACGTTTAGTATGGGGAGGAATTTGGATGTTCGCTATTTTATACTACCTTTTACATGAAAACTGAACTCAAAAGACCAAAAAATAATTTATAAGGCAAATATATGCTTTTTTTTGGTGTTTGTGTATGTGCAGGTAAAGAATATCAAAAAAATATGATAGCAAATAAAGGACAAATGCGGACAAACAAACACTCGTGATTAGAAAGAGCGAGCGAGGAAGTCCAAGCGTTGCCTTCATCTTTTATTGGGCCGGCCCGACTCCATTTATAGGGTCGGACCGACCCATATTTATTAAAGCCCAAGTATTAAAACAACTTGCACAAGCCCAGCTGATAAGTGAAATAGTGGCCTAGCAAACAAGATTATAAATCTTGACCCAGTAATACACAAGTTGTCCATAAGAAAAGGCCCAAGGATGAAAAAAGAAATGCCCAAAATCGCAATTGTTGTAGGTAAAAATTGCTTATGATTAAAGCATGTGCGTGGATTAGAAAAAAAAAGGAGGTAAAGTGATGGGGGTAATCTTTCTTTTCTATTCTTTTATTTATCTTATCTCGACAAACTTTATCTAATTTTGGTTTTTCTTTTCATTCGTTTTTTTTTTCTTTTGTTATCTTTACACTCTTAACGCAAGTAGTAGACGTTAGATGGGAGATTTTGTAGCTTATTTATAGCGTGTTTTTGTACGTGCTTATTTAAAGCTTTATTATTGTTAGCTTATTGTAAAAGACTCCTTTACTAATATGAGATGTTTGAGGTTGCTTTGTCACTTGAGGGGCGTATTCTTATTGTTTTTATTTTTTTTTTTCCATTACTATTCGATATTAGCTCACCCTATAGCTTATTTTCGATCAAAATAAGTTGTTCAGTAATAAGCTTATGTTAATTTTGGCTTATTGCTGAAATATTAATCTGTTTTATTTTCTATTACGTTTAGATCGATTCGGAAATTAGCAAATGGGTTTGCGACGAGTTGTTAAAGTCTCGGCTTTTTGTAAGCCTTTGTCTCCTTAGATTTTATGAGAGCAAAGCCAGCTTTATTTCTTTTCTAATATGGTAGCTTATTTATCTTTACTAAATGGTCTAAAATAGCTTATTCTAGCATTTGAGTTCTTTTTTTTAGTATCATTTGTCTAAGGCTTAATCAGTTTATCTTTACTTTATTTTCGTAAAAACAAATAAATTCAAAATAACAAATTAGTTTCATTTCTGGTTTCGAGGTTTACTAGATTCGGATTCAACTTTGTGATTAAAATAGATTATTTGGATTCAAATACTTTTTAAGTTTTCGAATTTGGATTCAAACTTTGGTTTCGAACTTAAAAAAAAGAGTTTTGAAAAGGTTTTAGTTTAATTCAGTTTTTAGTCATAGCTTATTATATTGTGTTATTTTATCATTATTTGTTTTATTGTTGATGGATTCGAATCAAATCTGAAGGCGCGGGCTAAAGGGCTCTATTAAGCTTGTTTAATAGTTTATTAGATTGGGTGGTTTATAATCGATTTGGTTTCGGAATTCGGGTTCTAAATCTCATCTTTTTTTATTCTAATTAGAATTTTTAACTTGTAGTTTAAATTTGGTTTTTATGACTTTTTCCGTTTTGTCTATTATTGTTATTTTATTTGCCATGCATAGTTTTGTTTATTATTTTCGTTGTATTCATTTGTCGCTTGTAGACCTTAGTTATATTGTTTAGCCGATTATGTTTATGCCGGATTGTTTGTTTTTTTAGTCTAGATATCATTATTGTCCTTGTTAGTTTCATTGCCATGTCTAGTTTTACCTTTTTGCTATGTTAGTGCTTTACAATTATGCTCGTTTTTATTTGTAGTTTTAGTTTTTTGAGCTTAATATGCTTTCTAATTATGTTATGATTATTTTTATTAGTTTTAGTTGCCATGTTTAGCGTGTGTATTTCCAATTTTTTTTTAGTTGTAGTTTTATTTTAATATGTTATTATTATTGTCCCATTTAGTTTGCCATACTTAGTTAGTATTGTTTATTTGTAGCTTTATTCGTTTATGCCATAGTTTAGTTGGTATTATTGTATATTTATAGTAGACATTGTGGTATGCTCGTTTTTATTTGGATCGTTGTTTGTTGTTTATTTTTATTGTTATTTAATTTATTGTCATTGTCGGTTTATTGTTATTTAGTCGAGCAATGCCCGTTTTTAGTATTAATTTAGGCTTTTTTTAGTCTTTATATTATATGTTTAGTTTAAAACCAAAAAACCATAATATTTGCCATTCAAGCATCAAACAAAACATTCTCATGAATTTTCAATTCATCTCTCGCCGTGGAAACGACACTCGTAAGATAGACTATTATTTTTCCTAAAGTAATTTTATATCTAACGGGATACTCTCTATACTATTACTATTTGGTATTTTATATATTTTATTATATATATTTATATCGAATCAGTAGTGTTTGTTTTTTATGTTGGTGTTTGTTTTCTAAGTTGATGTTTGTTCTCTAAGTTGGTGTATGTTTTTGAAGTTTGATGTTTAAGTTTTAGCTTTTAGACCACTAGATCTTGTTATGGCATGTGTATTTCAAATGTTTAAATCAATTTTTGTTCTAACTATTGCCCTATCATTAGTTGGTTACAAATCTGTTGCATGAATTGCAACTAATGTTGTGCCTTATTGCTTAAAAAGCATAGGTCAATGCATTACATAAAGAGGTTATGGAATCTGACTAAAACCATAACAAGCTGTCATTGATAAGTCAAATAATCTTGACAAGTTAGCAATTATATTCAACAATTTGAACAAGCTATTTGAGTTACTAAGACATGCCAAAGTAAACAAATACTCTTTGCATTCATTCTAAACTGAGCATTCAAAATTATGAAGATCAGTATACTTGTGGAAATCTCTAACATATATTCTTCATTGTAAGGTTAGATAATGATGAGTTAATTGCTTAGGAGAAAAGACAAAAAAAACATTATGTAGTATCAAGCCCGCTTTTACCATAATCGCCTTTGCAACCCTCTCCTCCATAGGCCACTTTGTGATTAATAGGACGGACGATTGTATAGAAAAGGTCTTTGAGTGGTACTGTGAGATCGCCCCTCACATTTGGAGTACAAGACTTGATAATTGCAACAACTTTCTTGAGTTTCCCATTCTTTAGAAATTTCTTTACATCTCTAAAATACCCAGCCACAATCCCTGCATCAACATTGACATACTCAACTACGCTAAGCCACGACCCACGCATTATAATAATAATTGTATACTCACCCACATCCTCTTAAGTTTTCTTATAGCTCTTGTGTTGACTTTACGGAGATTCATCCCCACTATTCACAAGTATTAGCTATTTTACCAGAGTGTTTCGTTGACAACAATACAGCAGTACGAGGGTATTATCCTAATCGGTTTTACAACATAATCATCAACTTGATGGTTTTGAGATGAAAATAGGGTTTGGGTGGTGGTGGTTGTCACGGGGAGTATGTAAAGGTTGTTGTTGGGATGGACGATGGGGGTTAGTCAAAGAACATAATCGTCTATATCAAGGGCTTGTTCCCATTTATGATTTGGTGGTGAATTCATTCTTAGTGGATTCTTCTAAAAATGATTTACTTTGATAATAATTTACACTAGTGTTAAATAGGGTGTAAGGTAAACTATGTTTGATTTTTTTGGCTATATATCTATGAGTTTGGTCCCTGATGTTTATGGGCTTCCACTGCACCAGTACACCTTATATATTCAATCCTTTCTCATTTACCCGCCTATATTTCTACTCTTATTCACATAAATAGAGAAAAACCTAAGATCACCTCACAAGCCATTTTCATTTAAATAGTTACACTTTTACTTGATTTCCCAAATATTATGAAAATCACTAATGATAAACATAACATCTTCACATGATTAACAATGAAATTGAATGTTCACCAAGTCAAGTATGTTTATTAGACTCTAACAGTGAGTTATTGATACCAACACAATGGTTTGATGAGTCTAAGAAAGAAAAAAAGGGAAAATGTTGAGATAAGAATTTGAATGGAAAAGATCCTTGTTTGAGATTGACTTTACATTTGGCATTAATGCCTTTTCTTTAAAGAAAGGCACTTAGGTAATGAAAGGCAAGGTTAGCCAGGAAAACGATGAGTTTTTTATGTTGCTTGATTTGGGTGGAAGAAGAGGTGCCTTTGTACAATTAGATTGGGAAACTACGTCGGTGTCTTGTAAGATTCTAGGTGAAGCAGTTAGAAACAAGGGATGGGTGATCATGTGCCTAAATGAGATGTAATGCTAAGGTGTGAAACCGATTTTCAACAATGTTGGTAAGAAAAGTAACCTTAAATTTCTGGTTTATAACAGGTTACAAACCATGGTGGTGATGAACTGGTGGACAAAGGAAGACTAATGAAGTAGAAAAGGGTGTATGCTGAATAGATGGATGAGGCGGATACTGAAGATGAATGTCAATGCCGAGAATGCAAGAATATGGCGTTCACGGTGTTATCTTCAATTACTTAATGTTTTGGATCTTAAAATACTCTTGTATGTATTTGTTGTAATTTTTGGTGGTATGTATATGTGTATGTTTAAGAGAATCCAGTTATGAAAGCATACTAGTTATGCAAGTTGTTTCCATTATTTTGTCTCAAAGGTAACAACGTTGGTTAAACAAAGTTGTGGTGAAACACCATTGGAAAAATTACAAAGGGTCTTTGGTTGAGACAAAATGGGTGAACAGGGCTCACTTTAGGGATGAACAACGTAATTTACCCAAAAAACAACTACAATATCAAGAATGTACACCATATTAACCATACATTATACTGAAATGATTCAATGATAAACAAACCAAACTTGCAATTATACCTTCATTAATAAACAAAAAGACAAAAATGTTAACAACATATCACCCAAAATCCAAAAAGAACCACCCCACTACCCGACCATCTCCCATTCACAGAGTATGTAAAAATCAACCTTCTTATGGACCTGACAGCACAATTGTAAAACTATCTTCCTCAACTCCATCACCTTAATCAAATCAGCCTTCTAAAGACTCTTAAGTTTCTCCCTCGTCTTGTATACCACCAAATTTCCCTTCAAACGGTCAAGATCTTCTATAAATGACCGCCTTTCAATTACACTTTCAAGCAAATGCATCATTAAATTGGAAAGTTTATTGGCTAACTGAGCTTCCCTTTGCGTCTCCTTGTCAAAATAAACAAGCAATTGATATGGAAACTTGGTGGAATTTGCTAAAAGCTTGAGTTCTTCCAGATGAACAAAACCACGAGCAGCAGCCATAAAAAAGGTAGGTTTTAGGACCAGGTCAAAAAATAAAAAGGGGGTTTTTTTTAAAAGAAGTTAAGGTATGTATGTGTGATTTTTAGATTTAAAGGACGATATACGAAGTGGATTTAAATATAAGTGAATATATGAAGATGAATCGGCTATGCAAACGAAAGGTTGAAAACACAATTATTACATTGGGAAGGTAAATGTAAAATGCCGGCTAAAGTGTGACAGCACAACATTCAATAATTTCAAGGACCAAGCATGTAAGTAATGTGTAAAAAATTAGTGTATATTTGGCAAGAAATGGAAACCAATAAAATTTACTAAGGGACCAACGATGTAAGTTACAAAAACACTAACCAAACCACTTAAACCTATTACCAACGGTCATAAAGTCTATACGTCTTTTTGAGTAAACAAAAACACAAACAAAGTCAAAATTAGAAAACCATTTCAAGAATGTCTTCATCTTCTTCCATCCCTCCAATAGAGTGTAAATGTCGGCTTCCATTGATGACACTCACCACTTAGACCTGTTCAAACCCTACTAGACGATTTGGTGTTTGTCGTAACAAATATGTAAGTTGTTTCATTTTTCTAGATCTTATTTTATTAGCTGAAAATAAATTCTCATATTTTTAGAAAACATGAATCAAGCACTGTAAAAGATGGCATTGGTTTGATTCGGAGTTAGAGAATGAACAATACAGAGCTTATTTGTATGAGATGCATCTGCTTCTCAATCCCTCTCAGAGAGAAGAACTAGAAAATAAAGTAAGAAGCCAAGAACAACTTGCAGTCCTTCAAGTTGAATTTGCTAATATAGAAGGTCAAATGCAACAACTCATGGAAGAATTGAAGAAAAGTCAAAAGAATGCTTTCTTTTGCAAGTCAACTGTGATAGTCTTTGTGGTAGTGGCTTGGTTTATGTTTGTTATGAATTAATTAGTTGGGTTTTATTTTGTTGTTTTTGTCTATATCAGTTGTATGAATCATCCCAGTTCAGTTGTTGTTCTTGTAATGGATGAATGAATTTCTTGTTTGTTTTAGCTTTTATGTTTTTGGTTCAAAATGGTTATACAGATTATTTGACTTTTGATAAAATCATACCAGTGAATCCAATTCAATCTAACATATACTCTTGTAGACTTTATAAGTCAAACAACAATAAACTAAATGTTGACTTTATTAGTCAAACAAATTAACACATTCAACAACAACAACAATATGCTAACAACTGAATCTATTCATTCCATCAATCAACACAAAACCGCATACATCCACAATACCATAACTCATTACCTACAAAGAACATATACCCAAAAGATAATATATATTCGACTAATTTTCACCAAAAAAGCAACTAATGTAAAGCTTCACATTGTACAGTAAACGTAAAACCCAAACACAACTCAGCTGATGATGTGATAGGATTTCTTCAACCATAGATAGGATTTCTTTAAGCTCATTACATGGCCTCAACAAAAACAGGGATAATCTGAACTAGACCTTTGACAATTGGTGGATTCAACCACCAGAGGAAAGTTTGATACATGTTAGACTCTAATAATAAATAAAGGAATTTTAAATAAACAAAAAAATGACTTGTTACATATTTTTTGAACCGATCATACTTACAAATGTAGGACAACTAAAGAACCGGCTACCAGGATTTCGATTAATCTATGATGTTTTGATCACGACTTGCAAACCACATGAACAACGAACCATTTTCTAATTTGTGTGATTTACCTTGAAAACCATCATTTATAGTACATAAAAGTGATTTAGGGACCAATGGTGCAAATAGAAAATGATGCGGTGGGTTGCAGTGCAGAAGTTTTACAACCCTCCTAGGTAGTGTACTTAACCGTTGTAGTATAGTATATGCAAGAATCGGGGGTTATTATCATTCTCTAGGGGAATAGTTTGGGTAGGCTCGAATTGTATGTTTACTAAGGTCTAACGGTTGAAGGAAGATTATTTTGTGTTTTTATATTTTTTTAGAAAGCAAGTAAATCTAGGGTTTGAAGGGGTTGATTAAACTACTAATTTAAACTACTCCCAATTATGCAAGAAAAGTAAATAGATGAGAAAAACTCGTATGGTTAAACAAACGTGTTTACCTAATCATGCACTACTCCCTAGTTGTCTTCTCAGATTTTATTGCCCGTCACCCTCGTAATGTAATGTGTAAGTATTTATTAATTCAAACACTTAACTCGGAATCCACCCAAAGATGATTTAGATATGAAGATCTAATCACAAGTTTCTTCTAACCTAGCCGTGTTTCCCTAGACGTCTATGCTATGATATGAAGATCAAATGGCTACTTTTCTAAAGCCCAACGCGCACACCATTAACAAGAAGCAATAATAAAATATCTAACAACTAAGTTTCATGCAATCATAAGTAAACACAATTAAATTTAGCCAAGCATGTTAATTGAAAGCGAAGAACAATTAATCAAACAACACATAGACATATTGAATGATTAAAAGGGTAAAAGAACTTCACTTCAATTAAACATGGAGTATGAGTGAGTACAAAAGGGTTTAGAAACCCTAAAATTCGACCACAATGGCTGCTACAAAGATATCTCACGATACTCTACGTTTTTCCTCCTTTAAATATGAAAAATAAGGTTTGTATATATAGAGCTGGGGTCCTGACGACGTCGCTTAGAAATCCTAACGTCGTCAGCCCGCCGAATCTTCTATGAGCTTCTTTCAGTCGGCTACCTTGACGTCGTCACAAAAAGTTGTGATTTCGTCGCCTTGAAACTTTGACGGCGTCAGAGGAAATCATGTCGTCGTCTCCAAGCACTGTAAACCATAACATGATCAAAATCTTTTAGAGTTGCGTTCTTGTCTCGTTTCTTCCCAAATTGAGTCCAAGTCACGTGTTTTTCCTTCCAATGCTTCCCAAATGCTAAAATATCAAAAAGAAAGATTAAGTACAATATTTGGGGATATTTGCATGATTTTGGGGGTTAAGACCCCGAAAGAATGTGTTAATTGTCACCTCATCTAAAATCGCGAAACATGGCTCGAGAAAGCCGGTGTGAAGACCATTAAGAAGAGCTTTGTAATAAACATACATAATCAGGGGTGCAAATATCTGAAACCCCTGGAAGTTGGTGCATATAAACAGTCTCAGATTAATCACCATGTAAGAAGGCATTATTGACATCCAGTTGATGAATCGGTAAATGTCGAGAAGTAGCCAAACTAGGAACAGTCAGAATAGTGCCCGATTTGACAACTGGACTAAAGGTCTCATCTAAATCAACTTTAACGGGCAGTGTACTAGGTCAGTGGTAGTTTCGTGGTAAATAGGGTGTCGATCACTAAGAGCGAGAAACACTTTCAATTTATTAATACTTTAGTTTTTCTAATCTAAGTGAGTCTAATCTATGCTAAACCTATGTTAATCCTAATTCTAACGGATAAGGGGGTTTTCAGCCTGAGAGACTGGCACGGGTTTTGTGGTGACTAAAACCAATTCAAGACACTAAAACACACGCAAGCAAATTAACAGAAGATAAAAGAGCGGTTAAGCCAAATATAAGAAAACTGTATTAGCCATCATTAATCCGATTAGAACGTTGGTTTGTTTATTTAGTGCAATGATTTCTTATCTCGAGGCGGCATATCATTCTTAAGATTAAGGCGGTACTTCTTCCATAAACCTAGACACGTAGAATTCTGTCATAATTAAACGCATCCACATAAAGCATCCTTATTTACTAATTATAATCTATCTTAGAGATTAAAGCAATGGTGATCTTGTTAAACCCTAGCTCATAGACACTTTACCCACAAACTGATTAATGGTAATTTATACACTAGTAGTCCACTAACCAAGCCTTTACCAATTAATCGAGAACGTACTCGTTGATCCCTGGGTCACCTGCCGGTCCAACTAAGCTCACAATCTAAGGGCAAAGATAGGTCGTTATTTGTGACCCTATTGGTTGTTCTAGGGTATCTTACTCTTAGATGAGAGTAAACAAATGGTTTATACGGGGATTTAACTAACCAGTGTAGTTAGTTAATAAACAACTTATATAGGCTTTTTGGGTGTAATCCTAAAAATTCAATAATTTAAACAAGTTACTCCATCTAAATCCATAGTACTCATTATTGTGGTCTTGAATAGATATACCAAGCCAAGTTCTAAAGTCTACAACATCACCAGCACACTCATATTTTTGTGGAATTTGGTTAAACATTTAGAAACAGATGAGGTTAGATCCTCACAATATCTAATAATGGTTATTGTGTGCGGATTATGTATCAAGTAATTTCACAAAGGTATGCTTGATTTTTTTTTTAAATTTGAGCATAATTTAAGCATTTTATGTGAAAAATAGGGCAAGTATGCATTCTAATTCCATCCCTTCACTTGAATTATACAACGTCCTCGTTGTATAGATAAAACATTAAAAACGGGAATTTAAAAGAATTAGAATGAGAAACTCCCCTGATATTTTGCTCGGTAGATTTTCCATGTTGAGTTTATTGAGCAAGATAGCGTGTTGAACAGCCGTCTTGAAGTTTCAAGACTCCAACACTTCTAGATTTCCATATTGTAGATACTTCACCAACATTTTTGATTTCTTTTTAGCGAGGTCCTGTGCAAAATATAGGAAAAACATGCAAAATCCTATCTCGGGTATCTACGGTTAATTTAAATAAGCTAAATAAACTTTACGGGAAACCAATACACCGTATCCATAAACTGGAATACACCGTATTGAGAAACCTGTAAAAAGTATCTAAATACGGGTCAGTCTGTTGAATACGCCGTATTGACAGAACTGACAATAATGTTTAAAGTGCATAAAAATAAAAGACTGATAACGTCCAGACATTTAATACGCCGTATGGTTTGGAGCGGATATGCCGTATTGATGTTTGGGAAGACAGACTCGATAAAATTAAATAACAATCCGGGTTGTCTCCTAGGAAGCACTTTTCTTTACAGCTAAGTCTTTAAGTTAGACTTTTTCTCCAGCTTTCTTCATGTTGTATCTTCTTCAAATTCCACTACTTCTTTATCTTCCGCATCAATATGTCCATCGTGGTACTTCTTTAACCTTTGTTCGTTGACTTTGAAGCTGATTTCGTTTCTATCGATGATTTCTATGGTTCTATACGGATACACAGTCTTTACCACATTTGGCCCGTACTACCTTGATTTGAGCTTACCCGGATGCATGCATCTTAAATCTAGAGTTAAATAGCAATACTTTGTCTCCCACTTTGAAGTTCTTATCCCCACGAAGCCTAGAGTCGTGCCATCTCTTAGTTCTCTCCTTGTAGATCTGGGTGTTTTCATACTCTCCATCTCTTAATTCTGTCAATTCATTAAGTTCTATGAAACCGTTCTTTGCTGCAGCTGTGAGATCCATATTACATTGTTTTAGTGCCCAATATGCTTTATGTTTGATCTCCACAGGCAAGTGACAAGCTTTTCCATAAACCAATCTAAAGGGGGTGCATCCAGTAGGTGTTTTGTAGGCTGTTCTGAATGCCCATAACGCATCGTCGAATTTTTCAGACGAATTTTTTGGATTATACCCAACCGACATTTCCAAGATACGTTTAATAGCCCTATTGGTCACTTTGGTTTGCCCATTAGTTTGAGGGTGATATGCCGTTGATAACTTATGTGTTACTCCATACTTTACTATACTTTTTTGCAAAGGCTTATTCAATTGAAGAGTTAACAAAAATTTGTACCCCGATCACTAAATTAAGGCTTTAGTAAACTCTAATATTGCAAATAGCCTTCTTAAAAACTTAATTCACAACGTGACGATCATTTGTTAGGATGTGCTATGAGCTTTTTTTTTTGTTTGACCAATTTTGATACATAATCTACAGCTACCAATATGTATTTGTTTCCATTCGAGTTAGGAAAGGGTCCTATAAAGTCTAGCCCCCATATGTCAAACACATCACATACCTGAATATTGTTCTGAGGCATCTCACTTCTTGACGATATGTTTCCAGACCTCTGACATGCATTACATCTCATTACGCAATCTTTAGCATCTTTAAAGATGTTGGGCCAAAAGAATCCTGATTCATAGACTTTCCTTCCAGTAATTGATGCACTATGATGACCCCCAGTTGGTCCAAAATGACAATGTGCCAAGATTTTAAGGATTTCGTTTCCAGCAACTAATCACCTCATTACATTGTCTGGGTATAGCTTGAATGTGTATGGTTCATCCCAAAAATAATTTTTAACTTGAGAGAAAAATCTTCTTCTTTTTTCAGGTGTCTAATTTGGAGGCACAATATTTCCAACGATATAATTAACATAATCAACGTACCATGGTTCGTCCTCTTTTAACTTGGTTTTCAATATCATAAGATGTTCGTCGGGAAACTTGTCAGCGATTTCCTCTTCCGTGAATGTTCCCAAGTCTGGGCTCTCAAGTCTCGACAAATGATCCGCAGCTAAGTTCTTTGCCCCTTTTATCCTTAATCTCAATGTCAAACCCTTAAAGAAGCAAAAACCACCTTATAAGCCTTGGTTTGGCATCTAGTTTGCTGAAAAAATATTTCAAAGCTGAATGATCAGTCTAGACTACGGTCTTTGATAAGATAAGATATGAACGAAACTTATCAAAAGAGAAAACAACTGCAAGAAGTTCCTTTTCAGTGGTGGTGTAATGCTCTTGGGCATTATTCAGAGTTTTGCTGGCATAATAAATTGGTTTAAATTTCTCGTCTATTCGTTTTCCTAACATAACTCCAACAGCAAAGTCACTAGCGTCACATATTAGTTCAAAGGGCACGTTCCAATCGAGAGATATTATGATAGGCGCAGTGGTTAGTTTTTCTTTCAAAATGTTAAATGCCTTTTTGCAATCATCAGAAAAATCAAAAACTTCGCGTCTTTCATTAAAAGTTGGGTCATTGGTTTAGAAATCATGGAAAAGTCTTTTATGAACCTTCAGTAAAATTCAGCATGCCCTAGAAGTTCTTACCCCTTTTACGTTTGTTGGGTATGGAAATTTTGCTATCACATTGATTTTAGCTCTATCAACCTCAATTCTAGCCTAACAAATTTTGTGTCCTAAAACAATCCCTTCTTTTACCATAAAATGGCATTTTTCCCAATTCAGCACAAGGTTGGTTTCTTCACATCTAGCAAGCATCCTATCTAAATTAACTAGACAACAAACAAAAGAGTTACCGAATACCGAGAAGTCGTCCATGAATACTTCCATAAAGTCTTCCACCATGTCGTGGAAAATTGCCGTCATGCATCTTTGAAAATTAGCAGGTGCGTTGCATAATCCAAACGGCATTCGTCGGTAAGCAAAAGTCCCTGATGAGGTGTCATTTTATACACTTTTTCAGGGTCGTTTAACCCCCTAAATCGTGCATTTATGCCCAAAATAGGTATTTAATCGTTCCTTTTCAAGTATTTAGCATTTGGAAGGCATTTGGAGGAAATACACGTGACTTGGGCTCATTTGGAGAAGAAACAGACAAGACTACAGACCTACACCAATATCTCTTAAGATTATGTTCTCAGCGGCTGGAGACGGCGTCACCAGTTCTACACGACGCCGTCACAACCCACTTCGTGACGGCGTCACAACCTTTCATGATGACGTCAGGTCGCACGACCCAGCCTAAGATCTAGAATATTCTCTTTTACAACGGAGTCATGATTAAAATGCGACGCCGTCGCAACGATATATCTATATATACAAATCCGTTTTTAGGGTTTTAAGTGTGTAACTTTAGAGTAAAAGAAAGGGACGAATCCTAGTTCGTTTAGAAGCTGTTAGGGACGATTTTAGGGCCTCAAAACCCTATTGTACTTCCTGCAATTCATGTTTTAATCAAGTAAGACTATCTTAATCATTCATTATGTCTTGTTGTGTGATTCTTATTTGTTCTTGCTTTATCTTTAACATGCTTGGCTAAACCTTCTATTGTGTTCATTTATGATTGTATGAAACCTAGAATGTAGATCTTAGTGGTGTTGCTTCTTGTGATGAATATGCATGTTAGGTCTTAGAAAATCAGCTTTTGTCTGTATCGATGTTGATATGTCTAGGTGATTGTGCAAATATAGGCACGATCAGGCTTCGATGAGATCAAAGAGTTCTTCTTGTGGATGTTGAGTTGCCAAGCCTTGAATAACCTGTGTCAACATAAATGGAAACACTACATTAAGTGAGGCGTAGGGGGTGTCCTTGTAAATCACCTCCGGTGTGAGAGTAAGTATGTGCTTTTTGTATTGAGAAAGTATGGAAGCGTAAGTAACTGTGTGTAAGAGTCTTAGCCATACCTGGAGCCTTTGCCATCTATTTATAGTTGCAGAAATGAAATGGGACGAGGCTTAGCACCAAAGCCGGTGATCGTGGAGGGTGTCCCACGATTTAAGGGGTGATTTTGGGATTGTGTACCACGATCTCTATTTTGGAAGGAAGATCCCAATAGAGATAGAGAACGTAGGTTTGACTATTTGACCTCTGCCCGAGTTTCATCGATGGCCCACCGTGAAGGGTGTAGGACTTCGCGTGCGGTATTTCATTTACTAGTAATCATCTCTGAAGATGTTTTTACGCCCTTGAAATATTCAAGGTTCATGTAGTGTTATTGTGGGAAGTTCACCATTTGGGCTCTTCGTGGGAGACCTCTGAGCCAAAGGGAGGGTACGTATCATGCCCCCTAGTTCGAATGTAATGTATGAATCTACATAAGTGACATGCTTTCGTCTATCAATTTTCATCAAAAAATAGAAGACTTTTCACGTTATAACTATTATCATGTGCATTTATTCCTATGTGAACTTTGTCATCAGCCTTCATTGAACACATGCACACGGTATTGGGATGCATAGCCACTTGATAGGGAAGTTTGTTGGGTAACAGATAATGAGGAGCTCTCTTTGAGATATGTGCTTCGTAATCTTCATAATTCAAACGTCTCTATTAATCCCACCAGACACGTGTACGGCCTGATTCATCACATTATTTACTATATAAAGGTCTTTATTCTTCCCACCACCAAAATTTCTATCATTTCTTTTCTCTGCTTCACAAATTCATCTCTTTTCAGAGGTCATACCTTTTTTATGTTTCCGTTCTATGGATTCCAAATTTGTGATTGCTTCTCAAACCTGTAGCTTGACGAAAGAGCAACTTACTCAGTTCGTCCAAGATTTTGACATACCCTAGGATGTTAAGATCATTCTTCTAAAAAGGTCACAGACAATTTTTGATGCCCCTTTGGGTTACGTTGGTCTGTATACTCATCACTTTTCACTTTCCGACCTTAGGCTTCCTATCCATTCCTTCATATGCAAAGTCCTCAATTATTTCAAGGTGCACATCTCCCGCTTTAATCCTTTTGGTATGGTGAAGTTGACCACTTTTACCGTCATATGTAGAGAGTATGGGGGTGAACCTACTGTTAACTTGCTTCGTTCTTTCTTGAATTTGGGTCACGCTGGTGATTTGCTAACTCTTTCGAATAGAGGTAGTGCTGATGTTCCTATAGCCCTTATTAAGCCTATAACCCATTTGGCGAACAGGAAAGGCAGCTTTTTCTATGTTGAGAATAGAATCATCCCTTCAGAATATCCAGAGTTACTACTTGAGAGTAATAAATTTGACAAAAAATCTTTTGGGGACAAGGTTCCTCTGCATCCCGAATTGGATCCTTTATATGATCAGATATCTACATATCCTTGCCATGTTCGAACCTTCCCCGACCCCATCCTTTATCTGGCAGGCTTGAAAAACTCATGGAAACATAGCCCTAAGGAGCCTGTTATCTATTACCGGGGACAAGGTATATATTCCTTCGTAACTTATTTATGAACTTACATGTTGCTGCACTTCCGTCTGTGACATAGTTTATGTATTTTGCAGAAATGGACTTCAGAAGCTTCATGATGCAAGAGATTAATGGTGAATTCAAGTTCCTTCCTGAGGGGTGTATTGATAATAACCAAGGCTCTCCTTCCTCAAAATCTGTTAATAATGAGGCTTCGGTCATTGATGTGAAACCACTAACGTCTTTACATCCTTCCAACTTTATTAAAGATGTTGCTGATTCTGATAATGCCTCTGCTGGGGACAACGAGAATCCTCTGCTTGGTACTTCTTTGCCCCCTCTTCCTGAGGTAGGTAAGAAACTTAGATCACTTGGCAAGAGGAAACTTCCTTCTAGGGTTGGGGATTCCTTTCCGAAGGCTTAAAAAATGGCTGCCCAAGCAAGCAAGGTGGCCGGTGAAGCCTCCGATCCTCTAGATGTTGACAGTGATGCTGATATTCATGGTATGCTCTTGTTGTCTTTTAGAATAGGTGTACATTGACCGTTATTGAATGATCTTCTTCCTTCTTTTACAAAGTTTCCTTCGGCCAAAGAGTTAAGGGATTCTGCTGACTGTCATTGGGTTGTGGCTCATGTTACTCCTCCCTCTTGGAAGGAACATCTTCGTCAAATAAGAATAAATAGCTTTGAAATATTCATGATCGAGCGTATATGCGCCAAGTTGTTCTTGACAACGTGTTGAATAGTAGGACCCGAGAGTTGATTTATGCTCTTCATAAGGCCACAGCTTTGTATGATGCTATTCGGGCTAGGGAACTTGAGAAGGACAAAGCTTATGCTGAGTTGGAGAGGAAGTGTAATGAAGCTCTTCTTTACCTAAATAAGAATCCATTGGTTGCTGATATACGGACTGAGATTGAGATATTACAAGGGCGTGTTAATGGTCTTCACAGTGAATGTACCCGGCTTGTCATTGAAGAGAAAAAATGGATTAATTATGACCAAACATTGTATGCCCTTCAGTCTAAAATCAAAGGCCTTGAATCGGAGAGAGAGAGACTCAAGCTCTCTGAGATTCAGCTTTTGCAGGAGATGGATGCGTTGAAGCAGGATAGGGCTTCGGTCGTTGCCAAAATAGTTCCAAATGCTGCTACAAAGTTTATTCGTAGTGATGAAATGGGTATGCTTGTTGCTAAGCTTGTTAAGGCCTCCATTATATATGGTAGGTGTGCTGCTTTCAAAGAAGTAGCCAAACTTAAAGAGCCCTTTGTCATGGAGAAGATGGCTGGTTATCGTCCTTCTTCGAAGCAAGAGTATGACCAAGCTGGTGATGATTTGGCGAATGCGTCGTATCCTTTTTTGTTTAAGTATGTCAATGACCCCTATGCTTCTCTGGAACAACTGTTGTCGAAGAAACCGGAGTCTTTGCATTCAAAGCCTTCGTATGTGAAGGCTAAATGACTTTTCATTGTTTCTGCTAGCTGGGTGGCATGTACCTGTGATATTTTGAGCAAATGACTTTTGTAATTTTTCCTTGTCTTTTTGTATATGATTTCTGCCTGTTTTGATTTTTTAGGAGAGCTAACGTGAGTTCAAGTGTTTATTTTTGAAGGGCTCGTGTGTGGCCCTTCGTCACCCCCTCTAACGTTTTATTTTTCTTGATAACGTGAATTTAGGTGTTTGATTTCAAAGGGAACCCCTTCGACGTTTTATTCTTCTTGATAACGTGAATTTAGGTGTTTGATTTTGAAGGGCTTATGCGTGGCCCTTCTTCACCCCTTCGACGTTTTATTCTTCTTGATAACGTAAATTTAGGTGTTTGATTTCAAAGGGCTCATGTGTGGCCCTTCTTCACCCCTTCGACGTTTTATTCTTCTTGATAACGTGAATTTAGGTGTTTGATTTCGAAGGGCTCATGTGTGGCCCTTCTTCACCCCTTCGACGTTTTATCAAGGATGTAAGGCTCATATGTGGCCTATTAACAAAAAATGTAGATTGTTGAAGCAAATCCATTTCATTAATGATGTAGAAAGATTTACATCATTTCAAGTATGAACACTTAGTTTGCTACACTTTGATGAGGAATTTTTCTAACAAATGAATCTACTAAAAAACTTCGAAAGAAACGAGAAATTCTTAAACATAAAACTTACGCAGATTTGTTCCGTTCCATGTTCGATCAATTGCTTCGCCAGATAGCGTTTCTAGTTTATAGGCTCCGTCTTTGTAGGCTTTTCTTACTCTGTAAGGTCCTTCCCACGTTGGTCCCATTTTTCCTTGATATTCTGCCTTGCTGGCACTGTTTAATCGAAGCACATATGTTCCTGGCTTGAATGTGGATGGCTTAACATTTTTGTTGTAATAGCCTTCTAATTTTTGTTTGTAGTGTGCTTCCTTTATCGCTGCCATTTCCCTTCTTTCTTTGAGAATGTCCAGGTCTTCTCGGCGTCTTTTTTCATTTTCCTTGGAATCAAAGTCTTGGACTCGTTTTGTTTCCATGCTTATTTCTATAGGGATGACAACTTCTGATATGTAGACCAGGCTAAAAGGGGTTTCCCCATTACTGGACTTAGGTGTGGTTCTATGCGGTAATTCATCCACCCAGGCCTGGTGTGCCATTCCTAGTCTGCGTTCCATGCCTTTGACGATTTCTCTGTTCGTCACTTCTACCTGCCCATTTTCCTGAGGGTGATAGACAGACGTGAATGCTTGGAGAGTTCTGAGTTTCTTACAGAATACAGGGAACGTGCCTTCTGCGAATTGTTTCCCATTATCTGAGATTATTATCTGAGGCCTTCCAAATCTGCACACTATATGTTCCCATATGAATTTTTCCATATGTATGCCTGTTGTAGATTGATAAGTGCTAAATTGTATACATTAAATATCCATGATTTTGCCAAATAAAAGCCAAGAAAATGCCAAAAGGATAGAAATTTGTGTGCTTTTGTGTCTATTGTGCAGGATTTGATATGCAAAGACAAAAGGAAGCAAAAACGACCAAAAACCGACAAGAAACGGAAAAGACAAGACAAGACAAGATGGGAAGCCAAATCAATCAAAGCCGGATCAACCCGATACAAGTCAATGAAGACCCAAATGAAAGTTCAAAGGACCAAAGTTGCAAAAGTTGAAAGTTAGTTATTAAAAGGAAAAGGAAGATATGAAATACAAGGGCCAAATATGTCAACTTTGGAAGTTGTTTTTACACTACAATGAAGGAAATGAAACGCAAGGACCACTTATGTCATTAAGCCAAAGTTTCAAAATAACACGCGGGTTTAAACCTATCTATAACCGCCCCTAACCTATTTTCCCGCCCAAATCCCCAACAAACCCAAACTGCCTTAAATCATTCCCCGCTCCCCTTTTCTTCTTTACCTCGTATTAAAACCCCACGCCACATCAT
>BQNB010047158.1:20423-43295 GCA_026074375.1 Tanacetum coccineum | reverse complement strand
AGAGAGAGAGAGGGAGAGGGAGAGAAGGAGAGGGAGAGAGAGAGAGAGAGAGAGAGAGAGAGAGAGAGAGAGAGAGAGAGAGAGGGAGAGGGAGAGAAGGGTAAAATAAATTCGAGTCAATATTAAAAAATCTCTTGTTTTGCAGTATAAGTAAAATACTGAATTTTCTATACAAATTTAAAGAATCATTACTATAACTCGATTTTAGCAATTATTTGTGAATCAAATTTGTGATTTATAGCTTTGATTCACTATTAAATGATGTTTACTTGTGAATCAAATCAAAAAATATGAATCAATTTGCTCAAACGTAAATTTCTCAATTTTCTCAAAATAAAAATTTTTCTCAACGGAACCGGAGTCTATATATATATATATATATGCTTGACATGAAACTTGTCAGTACTTTTTTACTTGATGTTGAAGTAACTATATCTTTATCTGCTCGATCAAGTTCTCAATTTGCATGATTGTATCTTATAAATAGATTTCTTCTTTCTGATTTCATGTCTTGGTCTCTCCTTTTTGGGTGGAATCATTTCATTTGCTCTCTTTTTGGTGACATATATGCATTTACAATGTTACGGGAGGCTTGTCTTCGATTTTTCACGAAAAATATTCTATTTTCGCCTAGCTGCTAATTTCCACATAATGTATAGTTTTTGCTAAGTTATCTGCACTTACTACGCACATATAAATCTTACATTTTTAAAAGAACAAAGACAAGAATATTTGATCTTCACAACTTGCGCTTAAATTTTGAAGAAAACAACATTTTCATATTTCATTTCTAACAACCTGGCACACGCTCAAATTTCCTCACATTACAGTACTTATCCACAAAATTTGGTGTAGCAGAATGGAATTTGTCCACATTTGTACTTATAATTTGTCCGATCTTGATCTATATTTCAATCCTAATTTATTAATTTGGAACTCGTATAATTTTGTTGTCATCTCGGATGATGATGAAGACTTGCAAACGTCAATAGTTAAACGGTAAACGAAACACTTAATCACAAATATCACTACAGATATTTGCCAATATAAAATCTCGTCGTCATACACAATACACGTCTAATTTAACTAATATCTATAGCAATTTTTTTCATGATAAACTTCTACAAAATCTATGTATAAAATAAATGACGTAGGTTCTCCCATTTCAAAAAGAAAAAATAGAAAAAAATAGTCAATAAACATGGGGTGAGCAGAAAACCGAAAAAACGGAAAATCAAAACCGAGTTTGGCATACTAAACCGAAAACTGAACCGAAAACCGAACCGAAAACCGAATTCATATAAATATATATATTTTATATATATTTGTATATATAAAAAGACTATTTAAAATTTATTCTAATATAAAAAATATTTTTTATGCTTGAAATAATTTTTTTTGCTAAATATGTATGTATTTTTTTTAAATAAATGGTAAAATTCGGGTTATTCGGGTCAATCCGAAAACCGAACTGAATTCAAATTCGGTTTTCGGTTCAGTTTTCGTGCTAACCAAAAAAAAATTAACCGAACTAAACGACCGAACCAGGTTAGATTCTTGTATATATTATGTATGTTTATTCATACTTGTTATAATATTATGCTTAAACAAAAGATTCATCTAGAACAATATCTAATTAAAGAATAATTCTTTCAATCTCAACCATCTATTTTATTTTTATTTAATGGCTTAGATTAAATCGTATGTTAATTTAATTAAAAAACTCACTTTCATCCTATTTTTTAAAATTAAATTATCTTTCAAAACGTTAATCGTTACGCAAATTTAATTATACCATCGCGAAGAGAATTAAATTATCTTTCTATAGACGGGCACTTTTATATACTTTCGACTAACTTTTTTTTTAAATTTTCGCTCAAAAAAATCACACGTGATTCAAAAAATCACACCTGATTTTTTACTTTAAAAATCACTCGTAAATTTGTAAATTCACATGCGATTTATGAATTTATGAAATCACACGTGATTTATTACTTTAAAAATCATAAGAGAATTTGTGAAATCGCATGCGATTTATGAAATAGCACGTGATTTTTAAAAACAACAAATCACAAGTGATTTTACAAATCACCTGTAATTTTTCTTTGCGGAAATTTTAACACTAAAATGTCGTCAAAATATATAAAAATGACCGTCTACTGAAAGATAAAATATTCTCGTCGTTAATTTAAAAATCACATGTGATTTCGTGAAATTACATGTGATTTATGATATCACATGTGTTTTTTTATAAATTACGTGTTTGATACTTTTAATTTTCTAGAAACTTAGGCGGTAGAGCTACTCAACATAGTCTAATGGGTTATGAATAACAATGTTATGAAATCCAAATCCACAAATGTAGTTTTCAAAAGAATTAGCTTTGCAATTAAAAAGGACCAGCGACACAACTTGTTTCTTGTTTTACTTCCAATACTATATAAATAATAATAAATAATAATAAAAGTTATTTGTTTATGCTGTAAAAAAAACAAAAACCAAAAAATAAAAAAAATCACAAGTGATTTTACAATCACGTGTGATTTTTCTGGGCGGAAATTTCAATTCTAAAAAATTCGTCAAAAATATATAAAGTGTCTGTCTATTGAAAGATAAAAATATTCTCGTCGCGATGGTGTATTTTTCGTATTTTGACGATTTACCGTTTGCAAGATATATTATTTTTTTTAAAAAGGTGGAAAGTAAGTTTTTTTTATTTGATGAAAAATAAATGACTATGATGTGTTCTTTGTTCTTTGAGATGATATTGTTCTTTCATGATCTCACCTTATTCATGAAAATAAACACATACATGATACATCAAGTCATCAACAATATTTGCAAAGAACTGTAAATAAAACAAACCTGAATCCATTATTTTTGTTTTAGGTGAAAGTTGTTGGTTATATTTTCAGTTTGTGCATTTTTTGATCACATAAATATTTTTCCTACATTTGGTTTTCACAATTGTCGCACAAGTTTCTTCTCACAACAAATGGTATATCTTGATGTGATAGTGAACGAAAGTGCAGTGATCGCTTGCTTGCGTCTTGATACACAATTTATTTAGACAATCACAGGCGATATCCTTTCAACTTCACAAGTACGCGGCCCATTCTTACACCTAATATAAAGCGTCGATCTGGAATGTGCCCACAATTAGGAGCACAATTGGAGCACAATTGCATGCACTTACAAACAGATGCGGAGTAGATTTATTTGAACCCAAAAACCAAGTGATAAGTAAAAGGTAAGAATTCTTAAACAACCAAGAAAGGTTACCGCGCATATATGAAAATCCTATAGAAAGATCAAAACAAGCCAGACGTCAAACTACTTAAGATAGTTTGGCAAAACCATCGAACCCGTATTACAAAATCTGGGATCTCATTTCAAAATTTCTTTTGATCTAAACAGCTAAAACTTTCTACCGTTGATATTTGGGTTAAGTTTATATAATAGCAACGAACTTTCAAAAATGTTCAAATATCATACGCGAATTTTAAAAACTACTAATATCGTAAAAGTACTTTCAAATTTCGTTTTGATATCACGTCGAACTTATTTTTAACATACAAAAGTTCATGTCCATCTTCTATGTGAACATGTCACATTGGATTTTGATTAGTTTATACTTAGTCAGATTTAATTGCTCTATCCTCTACTAGCGCTATTGGTAGGGCGTTTTTTTCCTTCAAAATGTAAGTGAAGTGTGTTCTTTTTATAATGCAATTGAAGTTTGTTTTTATTTCAATGTGTATGCTTATAAAACGAATGAAAAAACAAGAGAAAAAAATATGTTGTTACACTTGAACAGATTTAATGATAAACAACGAATGGATAACGATAACCAGAACTAATATTGATTTTATAAATTGCTTACACTACAAGAAATAATGCATTTCCTGACAGACAAAAAGTGTCAGGAAAAGTATAAAAAAGTGTCAGGAAAGATAAATCAGCTTCTCCTTCACTTGTAATAAGTGTCAGCAGAAGTTCTGACGGTAAATGTTTATGGTGACACACCACATAATATGTCTGCACAGGTTTAGATCTTTGCCTACACCAAATTTTGTGTCAAGAATGCACAAATTACAGAAAATTTACATACAAAACTTTCAAATGAATACCTTCATACAAAATTACTTTTTCAAATGAATAATTTTGCAAACACATATAAGAACTTCTAGAACTCCCAAATAAGAATTTCCAATCTAGTCATACATAACCATCATACGGAAATCATAATCCATACAAAACTCATAATCCGACGCGAGCATTACATGTACTTAATACCAAATTTTGTCTAGTAGCACTAGTAGAATGAGAGAATCAGTTTGTCTTCTATAACTCTTGAATACTTTGTCTTCATTTCCTGTAATCGAAAGTAGGGTAGCTTGAAGAAAATGCTTTTCTTTTTCCAAGGACTCTTATCAACATTCTCATTAAGAAAATCAATGTGATCTAAGTGATTCAAAAAGTCCTCTCCAGAATGATGGGAAGGAGCATATCTTAACTCTTCATATCCGTCAAAAGATTTAGTGTCTTTATGCCAACAATGATCATGTTGAATCCATCTTCTATGACCCATATATCACCATTTTCTTCCATGCTCGAGCCATTTTGAAGACTTATCGAAGGCACACACTAGACATGCATATTCACCCTTGGTGCTCTATCTAGAAAGGTTAGCATATCCTGGAAAGTTGGATATTGTAGTATGGACAACAGCCTTCAAGCAAAACATTTCACTTGTAGTAACATCGAGAGTTTCAACACCCTTTTCCTACAAATCCTCCAACTCTTTTATCAGGGGTTGCATATAAACATCGATCTTGTTTCCAGGGGCTTTTGGACCAGGAATAAGTAAAGAAAGAATGAAGTTAGATTGCTTCATAACGTACCATGGAGGTAGGTTATACGGAATGACAAAGACCGGCCAAATACTATATGATACATTCATTGTCCTGAAGGGGTTGAAACCATCACTTGCAATACCTAATCGTACATTTCGTGGGTCGCTTGAAAATTCAGGATATCTTTCATCGAAGTCTTTCCATGCTAATCCATCAGCCGGGTGTCGCAGTTTTCCATCTTTCTTTCTTTCTTGTTGATGCCAATTCATAAGGCTAGCGGTCTTGGAAGACATAAACAACCTTTGAAGTCTCGGTTTTAAGGGAAACCAATGTAAAATGTTTGCTGCCTTCTTCTGTGGACCCACTACTTCATCTGGATCATTTGGGGCTACTTCATCTGGATCATTTGAGGCTACTTCAGGGGCTGAACTGGTTTGGCTCTCGGTGCAAGATACATCCAAGATCTATCCATCAGAGCTTAAACAACCATCAAGAAATATCAATCTATCTGTATTGCCATCAATATATAACTACACAGTTTCATCTTGTTCAACTTAGTTATTTGCGCTAAGAACAAACATGAATCACTAGCCGATATTAACTAGTCTATCATATGACGTTCATGTTGATAGACTTGTTTCGATGTTTCTATATGCACGTCACACTACTACCGAAAGTGTGAATCCGTAAATCACTAGATTTGAAACATTGAAAGGTAAATCTAGATAACTGCATACTAGTACATAACAAACAGTAAACACTATCCAAGTTTAGTTGGTGATGGTGATATGCTTAACAAAACATAATCCAAAAGCGCCTTATATCATATAGCCTTCAACTTTTCGTTCAAAACCTTAATCATCTCTTTTAACTCCCTAATCCTACTACACCATTCCACTAATATAGCCATTCCTGCAATGGCGTTTCATCTAATATAGTTTCACTAGAGGTGATTCTCGCGTTTTTCAAACAAATAGTATATAGCTCGTTTCAAATTCATTTTTTGAGTTAGGCATATGATCAAACACCTTACATGCATCAGATTCAACTATCAATTAAAATTTACTAACCTCTAGTTAACTAATTTAATAACTAATTTAAGTCAGGCATATCATCAAACACTTTATAAGCAACAGTTAACACAACAATTTTAGAGCACAAATTCAATAAATCACAACTAAATTCAACTAAATTTCATTTCAAATTCAACTAATTAACGAATTCAACTAGTTAACAAAATGTATACCTGACGTTTTGTGAGAGGTTTGATGAGTTTGTTAAACGCAGGTGAGACGTTTTGGGGGTGCGCAGGTGAGATGTTCGTTAATTAGATTTGGGGGTGCGGTTATGATTTGGGGGTACTCTTTTGTAGATCATAATAACTCTTAGGGGCCGTTTGGTGTACACGTGGGTTTAAGATTTAGGTTAGGGATAAAAGCAAAAGATGAAATGAAGGTTTTGATATATTGAAAAGATTTATTTATTTTATAAATTTTAGATTTGGATTATGATTAAAATAATCAATATTTAAAGATTAAATAATAGAAAGTGGTGATGGGCCTCATTTATTTTGACTTAGAAATTAAATGACGTGAGAGAAGCACATATTTCAATAAGTAAATCTAAAAAGAGAAAGTTAAACCTAGGTGGTCAAAGAGGTTTTGTCAAAAGTTAATTTTTAGATCTCACTCCTAATTTTAAAACCTATGTCCCTCAACCAAACAATTAATATCAATGTTATCCCCACATCCCATCCACCAAAACCACATACCAAACAGACCCTTAGATTTCAATCCAACAGTACCGTATTTCTTAAAAGTAAATTCATCTTTCTTATGATTTACTATTAGCTGTAAAAAGTAGTATCTTATTATTTATATTATATATATATATATATATATATATATAATATATTATATATTTTTACGAATTCAACCAATTAACAAATTCAACTAGTTAACAATATGTATACCTGAGGTTTTGTGAAGGTTTGATATAATGTTTTAAACCAGAGAGAGATTCTTGAAGAGCATTTGGGGAGCGTAAGGTAGAGTGAAATAATCATCACGTTGTAGATCATATGTTCATTAATTAGAGAGGTGCGGTTATGGGGTACTCTTTAGATTTTCCAACAGTACGCCCCTTTCTTAAAACTATATGCATCTTTTTTATGAAGTCTATTTTAGTAGATCGTATGAAGGTATTATTATATGATTTATATATTATTTATATATTATTTATATATTTATATATTATATTTTTTTAAAGTGTAGTAAAACTAGAGCCGGTCATCAAGTTAAAATAAGGAAACATGAACCTAGAATTGAATCAAAGTGAACCGAGTCAACTTAAAACCGAACTGAACCGTTTTGGTTTAGATGCTTTAGGTGTGTTTTCTGTTTGGTTTGGGTTGGATCGGCTCGACTTGGTTTTTTGTTCGGTTTCGGTTGGACCGGTTCGGCTCGGTTTTCGGTTCGGTTTCGATCGGACCGGTTTGGCTCGGGTTTCGGTTCGGTTTCGGTCAGAGACCGGTTCGGCTCGGTTTGGGTTGGACCGGTACGACTTGGTTTTTAGGTTCAATTTGGGTTGGACCGATCCGACTCGGTTTTTCGGTTCGATTTTCAATCGCTTTTGCTTACCTCTGAGTAAAACTGTACATTTACCCACACTTATTAAAAAGTGTAGATAAAACTGTACATTTGCTCACAATTAAAAGGTGTAGGTAAAACAATACATTTGTTGACACGTATTAAAAAGTGTAGGTAAAACTAAACTTCTACTACACTTTTTAAAAAAAGTATATAAAATTATAGTTTTGCCCACACTTTTTACACTTTTTAACTAGACTTTTACTAACACTTTATAAAAAGTGTAGGTAAAACTTTATATATCCTAACACTTTTTATAATATGTAAGCAAAACTTACACTTTTGTCTACACTTTTTATATCGTGTGGATAAAACTTAAGCTATGCTTACACATTTTTAAAAAGTGCAAGGATATGTGGACTTTTTTCTTGTAGTGTTTATTAGTGTGAGAGATTTGCAACACTAGAATTGTGTATGTCAAACACCAGAATTGTGTATGTCAGCTGATATCAATACTTTCAAGTTGCAACCAAATCTTCACTCATGGCGAGGATGATCTCGACGAAGCAGTCATCAAGTTGCTAAGAGACATTTTATTCTTGTCCTTTTATATTAAACTAAAAATTTGTACGACATTTCATATCAATGTTTATCAAGTTGCAACCAAAAAGTTATAAACTCAAAAACAACATACATGTGATAACTGTTTTGGCAATAAAATGACGAGAACAAAACTACTCTTCAAAAATGAAAATCACATGTTAGTACTTAGTAAAGATATATTATATGCATGAAATTATCGTTAAGTATATCACCACCTTCTATATAGTTGCAATAAATCAAACTAAGCCGTTAAGACATGATAAGTCCCACAATTACAAGACAAAATACGCACCTCAATATATCCTAACTTACTCGTTTGAACCTATGTAACACCATCCGATAGAAACCATAATCAATTACTATAAATTCAGACATAAATTTAATCAAACTAGTTAAACCAAAAATTAAAAAACATGCATCCAAATCAAGTCATATTATTAGTTGCCACTATACTAGTTTCTATTTTCTCAACTTCGGCAACGACCGATTACTTGATAGGAGTTGGAAGCTATGATAGCACTGGACCGGCTGCCGGGGTCAACATGATGGGCTATGCAAATTTGGATCAAAGCACTGCCGGAATACATTTCCGCCTAAGAGCACGGGCCTTTATAGTAGCTGAGAGCTTAAATGGCCCGCGAGTTGTTTTTGTCAACCTTGATGCTGGAATGGCATCACAACTTGTCACAATTAAAGTCCTTGAGAGGCTATCGAAAAGGTACATATATATTTTCAAGCAGATGAAGTAGTATTTGGGTTTGGCTAAAACTACTTATCTGCTTAATTTAAATGTACATAAAATTTAGTAGTAATAGGTTGTTACATGCTTAGGATATATTTAAGTATATAAATTTTGTAAATAAGCAATCGCATACATCCCCGTAAGGAGTAGGGTCGATAAAATCATTACTATTGCACCACATGAGTATGGTTGTAAGGTATTGGGCACCTTATTGTAGGTTTGGGAAGTTGTACAATGAAGATAATCTAGCCATAAGTGGAACACACACTCATGCTGGTCCAGGAGGGTATTTGCAGTATGTGTTGTTCTCTGTGACGTCACTCGGATTCATTCCTCAATCTTTCGATGTTATAGTTACAGCCATTGAAATGAGCATTGTTCAAGCTCATCAAAGTCTCAAATCTGGTTCCATTTTCATCAACTCAGGTGTGTTTGTACATAATGTCTTCATTAGTGAACCATGCATGCATACTTTGAAAACTAGAAAATAGAAATGCACAATTTGCTTTGGGCTTTTTGGGCAAAAGCCCAAAAGCCAGTCCCAACATCGCTTGCCCCAAAAGCCCAACATATGCCTTTAAAAGCCCAGTTTGACACGAGCCGGTCCTGGACCTGGTTGAATCCATTAGCTAAACTAGCCCACAAGAGGGTTTTTTTAATTAGTTAAATTAAAATATATTATTTGAGTAATTTCTTAAAAAATATTTATGAGACTGTTAATTGTTTATAGTATTGCTTTGAGTTAACTAAGCAAGTGTTATATTTCTTATATTTGAAATCAAATTTTTCAATAGATTAAAGAAAGAACAAAGAGAGTAAAAGCATGGGCCAAGGTGGCTAGTTAATTAGGAGCGAGCGTAGCGGCTCAAACAGGCATTGGTTGTGGGGCTAGGCCCGTTCTTTCTGTGAACTATTTAGGAAGGCTCGTCTAGCCCGGAACTGGGATTTGTGCACCTGTATTTAAAATCCATGTTTTTGTAGGTGATTTGGTTAATGCTGGAGTAAACCGTAGCCCAAGTGCATATTTATTTAACCCTCCAGACGAAAGGGCCCGTTATCCACGAAATGTCGATACCTTAATGACACTTTTGAAATTCGTCGATAGTACAAGTCAGGAAAGTATAGGAGCTTTCACATGGTTTGCAACTCATGGAACTTCTATGAGCAATAACAACACACTCATTAGTGGTGACAACAAAGGGGCTGCTGCTAGGTTCTTTGAGGATTGGTTCACTTCCACTAGCACAAACTCAACTACTTTAAATACACAAGGTAAATAATACCATAAGCATCTCGAATATGGGTTTGTTGACTTATTGCTAGGTTCTTTTGTGACTGAAATGAATCTGCTGACTATGGAACAGATCATATTGATGACTTGATAGAAAAGGCGTCGGGTATCAAAGCAACTGGAGGGCAGCCCTGTGGTCAAACGTCGAGTCAAAAGTTTAAGGTGAGGAAAAACAAGGATGGGTCACGGTTTGTTGGAGCGTTCTGTCAATCTAATGTAGGAGATGTTAGTCCTAATGTGTTGGGAGCGTTTTGCACTGATAGCGGCAAACCTTGTGATTTTAATAGTTCATCTTGCCATGGAAATGACCAGCTTTGTATCGGCCGTGGGCCCGGGTATATAGTCTCTCTCTCTTATGCTTCATCTAATGTAACAGTTTCTTAGTTCAGATAAAAGTGACTAATGTAATGATGGTGTCACTTGCTTAGATTATATTGCTGTTTATTTTCAACGAAATATGACACAACAAAAATACTCCACAGATATCCAGATGAAGTAAAGAGTACCAAAGTGATTGGGGAAAGACAATTTCTAAAGGCAGTTGAGTTATTCACCTCAGCTAAAGAACAATTAACTGGAAAAATCGACTACCGCCATATTTACTTAGACTTCACAAATATTGAAGTAACATTAACCGGTAACAAGACTGTCAAAACATGTCCAGCAGGCTTAGGTGCAGGCTTTGCTGCTGGAACTACTGATGGTCCTGGTGCTTTTGGGTTCCAACAAGGTGATAAAAAGGTCAGAATGGCAAATATCTTTTCATAACAATTTGTGGGACTTTACCTGACAGAATTACTCGAGATGTATCCACAATTGCAGATTAACGAGTTCTGGAAACGAGTAAGAGATTTTCTAAAGAAACCGAGTGATTATCAAGTTGCTTGTCAAACGCCAAAGCCGGTTCTGCTCTCCACTGGAGAGATGTTTTTTCCTTATGCATGGGCGGTATTCTTGATCTTCTTTCCTGATTTCTTTCTTTAATCTAAAGCTCTTGTCTCAAAATCGAAAAGATTTTGGTGAAAATGATAATATATACTTGGTACAGTTGTACTGTTTGCTCTCACTTTTTGTCCCTCAATGCATTATTCCTCTAGGGATCAAAGGTGAAATTTGTTACCTACTTGAGAGACCAAATATGAAAGCAGACAGTGCAATTATGGAAAACTTAGGCATGTACTGATTTAATTCTGAACTTTCTAACGGATTCTGTTGGTAAAATTGCAGCCAGCAATTGTTCCAATTCAAATACTCAGAATCGGGAAACTAGTCATACTATCCGTTCCTGGAGGTTCTCCTTTTTCACAAAGCTTTTTTTTTAGTCTTTAAATTCACAAAGCTATTAGTTTGAAGGTTTCTAATGAACTAAACTTTTTGACTTATTTCAGAGTTTACAACAATGTCTGGTCGAAGACTACGTGAATCAGTGAAGCAAACACTCATAAGTAACGGAAATGGTGAATTTGACAACGATACACATGTCGTAATAGCAGGCTTGACCAACACATACTCGCAATACATAGCGACTCCTGAAGAGTATGAACAACAAAGATATGAGGTAATGTAAGATAGCCCACCTCTATTTATGGTAAGATTGGTTCGCAATAATTATGTTATTGAAATTTTGTTAACACTACAAATTTTCTTAAAAACACAGGCTGCATCAACGCTATACGGTCCTTATACTCTACCAGCATACATTCAAGAATTCAACAAGTTAGCAGAGGCAATGGCGAAAGGGCGTAAGATAGTTAACAAAGGCCCATCGCCGCCCGATCTCTCATCTGTCCAACTGAAGCTCCTACCTGACCCCTCTGGTGAATCACCACCACCTGGTGTAAATTTTGGTGACTTGAAACAAGATGTTTCCACACCAAAAAGTGGCTTTTTTACTAAGGGGGATAGACCGAGAGCGGTGTTTTGGAGTCCGAACCCAAGATATGACTTATTGACCGAAGGTACATACGCTGTAGTCGAGATGCTTCAAGGAGAGAATTGGGTCCCGGTTTATGACGATGATGATTTTAGTTTAGTTTTTAAGTGGAATGTGGATAATGGTAGTAGTAATGGGTTGGCGAGTCTTGAATGGGAAGTGCCTAATACGGCTAAAAACGGGGTTTACAGGTTTAGGCATTTTGGCTCGTCCAAGAAAACGATTGTTTCTAGTGTAGAGTACTTTACTGGTGCATCAAGTGCGTTTGCAGTGTCGTAAAGCATGAGGTCTGAGTTATGGTACTTAAAAACTTTAAAGAATAAATAATCGTTGATAATCAGATTGTGTTTGACGGGTTATTATGATACTAGTATTATTATTGGAAGTGTTAAAATCAAAATCTCAAAATGATTGTCATATGTGGCTACAAATTATGCAAATATTGACCAGCTCATTGTGGAAAACTATGGCTGTAACAAAAGTTGATCATTTGTTCATCCAAATTACGCACCGTATACTCTTCCCTTCAAGAAGCAAATCAAAAGCCTTGTTGATGTCTTCGAAATTGACCTCATGCGTCACAAATTGATCGAGTTGTAATTCCTAAACAGATTAAAGTTATTAGGTTACTTGAATTACAGCATATTCTTGCACTCTCTAATTTCTGTATCTTGGTTTTTCCAGTCAAGTTTTAGCCATACAGAGTAATTAAATAGAGCGTATACATAGCAAAAATATAATTTCGGCAACAGATTTAACAGGAAATCAAAGGAAAACTTTTGTCATCAGATTAAATGATTTTTATTTAGTATCATAGTGATATATTCTCTTAATTACAAAAGCAATGAATTGCAACCTTAATTTTCATAACATCCTGTAGTTTGACTGTTAAAGTCATAGGAATTGATATTTGCTGTTAGAGTTTGTTTTGAACACTTTTACTCTATATCATGTTCCATATAATATATCAAATTTATTTCAATGTTAGATCAACTTGTTTCCTTTTTAAATATTTACTCCCATCATAAACAGTTCTCCTGATATTGTTGTATTTGACTAGACTTACAAGACGATATAGGAATTTAGATATTCTGTCTACTCAAAGATTATATCGTATTACGAAGAATGAGAACTAACTATTACTCTATATTCTATGTTTCCATACAGACCAAATCATAAGATCACCTCAGTATATATTTCTCAACTATGATAGATTATTTTTAAGACACATGTTGGTTCAAAGTGGTTCTACTTTGTAAAAACAAAAAAACAAGTGCATATCAAATTAGATATTAAGTATGGTTTGACCTCAAAAGTCAAAGACAAATGAAGAAACAGATGGATTGTGCTTACCTTATCCCTAGCATATGGCAAAAAAGAAAAGAGGCAATAATTTTTCTGCAGATAGTAAAAGATGCCTCTTAGTGTATATCTCATTGCATAAAACAAGCGTTTAATTAAAGTATCTGGGGGACAAAAAGAAAATAAACAAGCTTCCAAAATACATTCATTGTTTTGTTCATTGGTTTGAGACGGCATTGAAGACACACAATAAGCAATCAAGAAATCTATCACCAAGAAACAAACCCAACCTCAAATTTTGGAATAAGGGCTGTTCACTGACAAAAGAGGTAAACATAATTCATTTCACAAGGGGATCGGGACTGGCTCCCCTTCGGACAAGAGAGCACAAAGGCTCCAGGCGCACGTCGCAGCCTGGAACGCCAGAGTTTTTGCGCATAAACATTGGAAATGGGCTCAAACGCTTCCAGGCTTTACTCAAAGCGGTATCTAGGACGATGGGTCTAATCTAAATAGTTAGAAGCTTCAATTCTCACATTCCTGAAAGAATGAATATCATAAAACCCCCCCGTCTAGTCTCCATTCGTATGTTGTCGCGCCCCTCCCTGGAGTCCGCCAAACTCAAGAACTTATACTCAATAAACCCCACTTATTAACCGACCATAATACACACCCAATCAGTTACCAATCGGCCCGCGGGCTACTCTGGACGGGTTACCCACCTTTTCCTTACTACACTACGTATTATGCATTCCCTTCTGCTTATTCATCATCTCTGCTATCCTTTCCAACTTCCTTTCTCTTCATTTTCTTCCATTTTCTCTTTCCTTCTTCTTCCATCTTCTCGGTGAAGTACTTTTCTTCGTAATGAGATACTAACTTGTTCAGTGTGTCTACAAAATCTATTTTTCATTTCTATCTTGAGGTTTCTTCTCTATCAAAGCTCGTTGCCTTACGTGCTTTTGCCTGCGGCCTCCTCTCGCTCCCCCACCCGTCAAGGTTAAGCTAATGGATTTTATAGTGTTGTGTTAGAGCCGATGGGGGCAGCCTACTTCACCACCCGCCACCAGAAGAGACACCCACACGAGACATAATACAATCTCTACAAGAGTGATCACACTCATCCAAAATATGCCTAATCTGGTGACACTAACAAATCCTATTAGGACCCTAGCTAGAGCGCACAAGGGTCAGGTTATGACAAACCTGACAAGCCCAATACCCACCCATCACGCGGTCCCGTTAATATCCCCCGAAAAAAGTCCAACCTTCCTGTGTTTTCAATACCCAAAAAACTATAAACTCTGCCTTAAGCCTACCCCAATCTACCCTCTCAATAACCCCCCCGCCGCACCCCCCAACTATTCCGTTGCATCACCATACTCACAAATACCACACCCACCACCACCAATAGAACCTTCCACCTCATCACCGACAAACACCCCCACACCATTAACCCTCTTCCACACACACCCTACCCCCCACCCCCCCCTCCCCCACTTTCGCCCGCTCCACCACCTACCCCACCCCACACGCTCCCCCCTTCGCCCACGCTACCATTGAATAGCAAACCCTCACCAACGCCCACACCCCATCATCCACAAATACCACCCGTCTCACCATGTCAACCGTCCTTCTCCTCCACCACCGCAAACTTACCCCCAAACACCATCCACCAGCACGACGACAACAGACGCCATATACCCAATAGCCCCTAACCTCCGCTAACAATATAGCCACACCACGCTACCCGCCCTTCTCCCCAATCCCCGAAAACACACCAACCAGCACCTCCCACCAACTCCCTCTCCCACCTCACCCCGCAGCAACCCAGACCAAAGCCCACGACACCACCTCAAGTCCCCTCCCCCCCCCCCCAGGGGGGACGTGGGGCCCCCCTAATGCAGAACCCGCGCACCGATATTATCAATCTCTAACTGAAATTCATATTCCCTAATATAACTAAAAAAAGAAGGAGTAACGGGTTAATAGAAAGAATATATCCAAAAAATACCCCCAACCTCCCTCAAATGACGAAGCGACCAACCCCCCCTCACACGCTCCTACCCTCAACCTCCACCACAGCCCCCGCCGTATCCGGCTATCACTGCCTGGTTGAAAGCATAACCCAGACAGTAATTCAATATTACACACATATGGACATTTTATTGCGCTAGAATCGCTAAAAATAACAAGAAATAAAAACTGACACCATAAAAATTACTCAACACCTATTATATAAAAAAACACTTCTCTAACGGGAAACCAACAAGACAGCCTGTTCTGCTAGAAAGCATAAATGCTTCTTGTATCATGGAACGTCAAACAAAAAAAAAAAAAAAAACCAACACATCCTCAATAGCAATAGTCTGCAAACACCAACCCCCAGAAGCAGTCATCTTCTCAAATTATTATCTGCTGTCAAAAATCAATCACACAAACAACGAACTCCTAACACAGCAAGGGCAAACGTATAGCCAACCTCCTAAACCCCTGGCGACCGTCTTAAGTTTTAAATTACATCTTCTGCACCAAGTCAAACCCTACCGCCCCACCTACCGACCCCACACACCCCCCCAACATCTCACAAATACCCTCCAGATCACAACCCGAACGAATCCCCCACCTCAACACCAAGTACCCTACGAAACTCGACTTTCCCCAAGACCGTGATTTGCTCCCCGCCGCTATCTTGCCCGACTGCCGACACGCGACTCACCACATTGCCCCTACGGGGTCCCCGATCCTCCACACGCGTGAACCTAAACCCGAACATTCCTCCCTAGAATAACAGCTCAAACCTCCTCCTCCTTAATCAGCCCTCACTCTCCCCGATATATTAACTGCCAGCTAACCCCCACAGCACCTACACACCTACGCGATCCCCCATCAACAATCCAATTCTACAAAGCATACAAACTCAAAAAACCCCCGCAGCACCACTGTACATGCTACTCCGGTAGTGAGTGAAAACCATCCACCCATAAATCAAACCAACAGATAAAAACACTGAAAAAAGCCATAAAAAAGAACCAAAAAAACTCTGCACGGTTAGAAACACACTATACAAATAACACAACGCACAGAAAGCAGCACAAGACAAAATCATACAACAAACCCAACACAAACCACCCAATTCCCCCCGAACCCCGCCACTGTGAAGTACTTCGTAAGAACTGAGGGTCAATGGTTTCCCAGACAGGTCATATCCTAACACAACCGTTTTCCCCCATCCCTAAAGAATACAGACATTAACAGATAAAGAGACTTCAATCATAGCATAAAAAGCAGTTAGACATGAGGGGAAGCATACCAGTTCATTTTCACATATGACATTTTTTGCGCAAGCGAGAAAAATAACATAACTTAAAATGACGGATCATCATATTTTTTTATCGAGATACGGATAAACGGACCTGTCTGCTAGAAGCATAAGCTTCTTGTATCATGGACGTCAAACCAACACACTCAAAGCAGTAGTCTGCACCCCCATCAGTCATCTCAATTATTATCTGCTTCAATCAACAACGTTATCTTAGCAAAGTTGCATTAAGACCATAATAACAATCTTGAAAGAATGCATACATCTTCAGACGTCGAATCAAGATAGAACCATGAAACTAGGGAACAGTGCACGGTTAATTACCTGGCTCACTGTTTTATCTCCGCAGTTAGACGAGTTCACAAAATCAGTCACTCCAAATTTCTTTGCTGTCAATAACAGAAGAAAACGGTATTGAGAATTACAAATTTTAGCATATTCTCTTCATAAATGCAAAACTAGCTTCAGTATTGTAATAAAGATTCAAGTTACGAATAACCTAATTCAAATCTGTCCCCGTTTACATCAACACCAATGATCCTCTTAGCTCCACGCATCCTTGCTCCCTCAGCAACCTTTAGAAACAGTTAATAGAAATTATCGATCTCATTATATTTCATCTCAAGTAATGAAGCTTCTATTTATTAACACATGATACCGCTAGCCCGATTGAGCCCAATCCAAATATAGCAACTGTCGTTCCAGCTTCCACGTCTGCTCTTTTCCACGGAGCACCGACCCCTGAAAGAATAATGTACTTTCATACAGCTATTCCAAATGTGACTAGATTGCTTATTTCTCATCCGCATCAGCATATATTTGGAAGTACACTGCTATGGTTGACTAATAAAAGTACTTGGTAAAAATGGTAAAAAAAGAAAGAAAGTAAAAGTACATAAGAAGAACATAATTTACCAGCTCCTATTCCACAAGTTAAGAGGCAAGCTCTATTTGGTGGTGTGTGTGGATCAATTTTAGTGACATGAGCAATGTCAACTACCGTATACTCACTAAAACTTGATACAAACATGAAGTGATATAAAGGTTCTCCATTGATGTCGGTAAACCTACTTCTCTCCTCTCTTTGCATCCAAGGTGAAATACTGAATGTAAAATTTGAACATAGGTTGCTTTTATTCGACAAGCAATCCGTACATTCACCACAATCGGGCAAAAAAATTGGGACCACGGTATCGCCTTCAGCAACTTCATGTACACCTTCTCCAATACTCTCTACAACCCTTTAGTGCAACAAACTAAAATGATTATAAATTTATGTAAGTTTTTATTAGTATGTTTGGTGAACTGTTAGTTTCTTACCCGACTGCTTCATGACCGAGTATTCTAGGGAAAATAGCAGGCGCATCCTGCAAGAAAAAAAAAAGTAACCGTTTATAAGCATCAACAAAAGTACCAAACTTTTGATGAATTAACGAACCGTATCAATGTACCTGCATTTTCCAAAAGGTAAGATCAACGTGACAAAGAGAAGTGCAAATGATTTTAATTCGAACTTCGCGAGTTTTAGGTGGTGCAACAGTCACTTCCTCAATCACAAGTGGCTCCCCTGCTTTCCTAGCAACCGCGGCTGCCAATAACACAAAGAAATGTTTCAACTATGTACTCAAACTAAACTAATCTATCTATCTAATAAGAAAAAAGTAGTAACATAATTGTAGGAATAAAAAGTAAAAAATGTTAGTTAAGTTAGTTGATTGATACAGTAATATATAATGAGCTAAGTACTTACGAAAAAAAATGCAAGTTAACAATTTGATTCTACGCATTTATAAGTGATGTGTAAAATTTTTGAAAATGTATATAGGATGAAGAACATACCTCGGCATTGGATAGGCTTGCCTGCAGTGCTGCTCGAGCTCTTTTCGCTCATACTCGATGCTTAGTACTGTTTTGTGCGTTCGTGTAAGTGTGTGTTTAGACACAAACAAAATAGAAGGAATATATGATATGGGAAAACAACTTTTATAAATAAGATAAATATTCCAATTACATAACTTTGATGTACCTTATTTGGATTCTTTTGCAATGCATTATTGATTTAATCTCATTATTTTCTTTGGAAAGAAAATAAAACGTGACAATAATATTGAGGAGTGGGACATGTATTTAAAGTTTGCATGTGAGGAGTAAACGATGCTAGTGGTGTGAAAAACAACAACATGACCACTAACGCGGCGTGACATGAACCTTTCATTATGTTTTTTTACGTGAATTGTGTGGATACTGATGCATATTACTCGAAACTTGATCAGTACTAATACATGCACACTGGTGAACATCAATTTCAAGTACATTATCTTTTTAAATCATTGTTCCTATTGTTTCTAGTAGCCAAATTATATTTGATATGTTTAAGCCAGGATCTTAAACCTTCAACAAATAAACTCAAGAACTCATTAAGACAATGGATATGCCGACGACTATCAAATTGTTATTTGAAATGGTAGAATGATGAACTTAAACCCAAATGTGGTTCATATGGTACCAGCAAGCAAACAATGATAAAACTCATGGTTAAAAACAATTCTTTAGTATAACAAATGTGATCATTTCTTCATCCAAATCACACACCGTAAGCTTTTGCCTTCAAGAAGCAAATCGAACGCCTTGTTTATGTCTTCAAAGTCAACTTCATGTGTCACAAATTCATCAAGTTGTAGCTCCTACAAATATAACAAGTTATAGTCGTAAAAAATCTGCATTTTTTGTTTTTGCTAGATGATATGGTCCAAACTTCCAAAAGATTATACAATGTTTTATTTCTATTAACAGCATGGACGAACCCACTTGAGAGCCGGGTGTGGTACGGGCCACACCCAATTTTTGGGTCACGCAGTGTAATTTTTTTCAAATCGTTTGGTACCAACCCCCAAAAATATTTTTGTGCTACTTTAGTTAGCCCCTAAAGTTTTTTATGGTGCAAATTTTGGTACTTATGATAAAGAAACACCCTCTTGAAATTCTTAGGTCCGTCGCTAATTAACAGATAATATTAGCATTAGTACAATATGATATTTGCTAATGTGAAAAAAATGTATATTTGGGTCAACAGGTAAAGAAAAACACAATTATGTTTTTTTGCAGTACAGACACCCTGCGCGAAAAATCTACAGTTTGACTTTGGAGGTCAAAGGAACTGACATTTTGTCCAAAAACTTGGTATGAACTCTTTAGTGTTGTGAAAGATTTCAGAAAACGCATCAAACTATACAAACTTAAATGGCTGGTATAAAATATTTGTGTTAGTTTGTAAGAAAATAAACAAATCAGTATAGACTTACACAAATCAGTACATAGACTTACAAGAAAATACTAACGGGTTACCTCAAAAAGTTCAGAAGGCATAACGATGAAAGTATAGAACAGATTCCCGCTTAGTGATTACCCATATCCATATCAGCGATTTAATGAGGAAGTGGGATATTCTTGATTTGGATTATGAGAGAGCCACGTTCCAAAAAGAGAAGCCCAACAAATATTAGAAATTCCCACAGTGAAGTACCTCAGAATAACTGAAGTCACATTAAGCCACCCCCACGGCCGGTCAACTCCCAACACAACTGTTTTTCCCCATCCCTATAGATCGATTACATAAACACACGTATGCAAAAAAAAAAATTAAAAAAAAAATAGTTCATAAGAAGCATTTGCAGATGGTCAAATAAAAATAGAGATAGAACGCACCTTTCTACAAGAAGCATAAGCTTCATGCACGAGAGACGTCATGCCAACACACTCAAAGCAATAGTCCGCACCCCCACTAGTCATCTCCCTTATTACCTGTTTGAACCCATTCAAAATTTTAGTTTTACATGTCCCCGTTATATGGTATGGACTATGGAGATAGATTCTTTTAATTACCTGGCTCACAGTTTTGTCTCCACAGTTACGTGAGTTCACAAAATCAGTTACACCAAATTTCTTTCCTGTAAAGAATTAAAAGGTTTGATGTTAGACTTTTACTTAAGATCCTCATAAATGGAAAGGTTTCATATTGTTATGAATTCTGTTCAAAAATAAGTATTGCTATAAAGTTAAAAATGTGAAAATACCGATTTCACTCTTGTCTTGGTTCACATCCACACCAATGATCCTCTTAGCTCCGCATAGCCTTGCTCCCTCAGCTACCTGTAAAAAAGATCATGGTCATTAGCCCATTAGACACTCGTCAATGTCAAACCTATAAATGTCTCATATTGTTATAATGGGTCAAAACGGGTCATTTTTTTAGGAAGGGTGGAAACGGCAACGGGCCACGTCAGGTTAGGTTGACCAGAGAACTCTTTTTACTACATTTTTACTTTTTATTTAGAGTAAATTGCATAAATCGTCCTTTAAGTTTGGCCAAATTGCATGTTTCGTCCCAAACGTTACCAAAGTGCAAGGATCGTCCATGTGGGGAAACCTTTGGTGCAAGTATCGTCCCTACTTGCAACAAAGGTTTCACCAAATGTTTCTCCATAGGGACGATACTTGCACCAAAGGTTTCCTCAGAGGGACGATCTTTGCACTTTCGTAATGTTTGAGACGAAACATGCAATTTGACCAAACTTTAGGGACGATTTATGCAATTTACTCTTTTATTTATAAATTTCCTCTGTATCTATTAAGAATAGTCGCTACACAACTTTCTTCATGATTGATCCATTCCTCTTTTATCCAACTTTTTAACTTGTCACATTTGAGATAAAACACAACCAAAATCAACCATGTATCTAATGGTTTGAAATTGCCACCTAATAATCAACGCACATGTAGGAATTTAGTAGTAAATTTAAATATAGTTTAGGGACTTAAGTATACGTTGTAATTTAGATTAATGTTAGACTATAACTAGCATTAGTTAGCTTGCCTTGCAAGGCAAGGAAAGGCCCTTGGCATGCTCTATTAAGTTTGGTTATATAGAAAGTTTCCTATTCGACTTAGGAGAGGTTTCTACCCCTCATCTCTATTCCCTCACTCTATAAATAGAGATGAGGAGATGCTAGTTATTCACTCTTCTTCCTCGTTGTAATATCTTTATTAGGTTTTTAATAAAGATTTGGTACGAGGGTATAACGTGTGCATATTCTTGTCAGTTCTTTGTAGTCTCTCGTGTTTGCTACTTGTGCTCGATACAACTCGCGATCTAGCGTTCCGCGATCGAACTTCGGCTTTGTTGTCGTAATTGTCCAACAAGTGGTATCAAAAGCCATAAGTTAGTCGTGATCTTCGAAGATCGAGGTTTCGAGTTAGTTCGAGGTATCTAGGTTCCGTTTCGGGTTTTCGTATCGTCTTTTTGAAGTAGCAGGTTGATCGACGAGAGGAGGGTTTAAAAAGGTTTTAAAAGTTCTTCTATTCTTAGAGAGATTTAGAGAGATTTAAACAAGATTAACCAAGTTGAATGATCAAAGATTTAGAGAGATTTAGTGAGATCTAGAAAGAGAAAGAACTGAAAGAAAATCGTGCAAAAGGGTTGTGAAATCAGTTGGAGATGACCCACTATTTATAGGAGCTGAAAGCTGACAGTCTGGCAACGGCGGTCCTGGCGGTCCCTTATATATAAGGGGGCTGGTATGTGTTTAATTACACATACCTTTTACCTTTAAAAACAAGCTAAATAACCAAAAATAGACTTAAAATGCCAAATATATGCTTGTTTTGCTAATTATGTTGTGCAGGAACGGATATCTAAGAAAAAGACGAAAAACAAAGCCAAAACGACAAAACCGGACTCGGAATGGAAAAGACTGTGAAAGACAAAGCCAAATCGAAGCCGAAAAGTCAATAAAGTCAAAGTCAACCCAAGTCAACCCCAAGGCCAAAAGTCAAAGAAATATAAGTTTAGGGACTGAAATTATAAATCCCTAAACTTATACTTAAAGAAGAAAAGAGGAGAAAAGAAGAGAAGGGCCAAACTGCCTATTTGCCAAAGTTATACTACAAGGGGCATAACTGCCAACTATCCTAACTTGTACACCAAAGGGACGAGTGTTGCAAAGAGTTATATAACTCTTGGGGACTTGTTTTGCCAAGTCCCCAAAAGTTATATAACCACAAGGACGATGGGTGCAATGAAATAAGTAACCATGAGGGACTAACTTTGCCAATCTCTCAAACTTGTACCCTGTCTCCCCTAACTCTGTTATACCCCCAACCCTTTTTCCCGCTTTTTTTGAACACAAAACCCACTCACGGGTTCACCCTCAACCCTTTTACCCTTTCCCACCAAAAA
>BQNB010047158.1:0-19786 GCA_026074375.1 Tanacetum coccineum | reverse complement strand
CCTAGGTCAACAAGGGCTTTATCAAAACAAATATTATGAATAAAACAAGGTAAAGTAAAGCTCCCTAGGTCTTTTTCTTTCTAAGGCAAGGTGTGATCATAAGCATCCATAATCTTCACATCTTGTGCCTCTCTCCAATTATCACAGCCAAAGTTTTGCAGTCGTCTTAGGAAAGGGTCTATTTTAGAAAATATGCTCATGTGCTATGTGCCTGATATGGCGTATGGACCACGTCTGATACGACATATCTCAGAAAAATCAGATTTATTAGTTGAGATTGATTTAACTTGGTCTCGAGGGTTTGTCTTCGTAGAGCTGGGCAGGCTTCCAAACCCTCTTTCTTGCAAGACCTTGCTCATCTGTTCAATTTGTATTTCCAAGGTCTTAATAGAAGATCCTTGATTCCTTATTGTTGCATCGGTAGAAGCTCGGATCTCTTTGATCATGTTCGAGTTTTCTTCATGTCTTTTAGCTGATTCTACCATAAATTTAGTTAGTGATTCTTCCAGGCTCGGTCTCCGATCAGGATACGAAGAGTTTCCATTGTTTCGTTGGTAGAATCCTGGCCCTGCTGCTCTATATTGTCCTACAGGTTGATAGGATGCACCAAACTGTGTATAGTAAGCTTCTTCTAAAGTTTTCCTTCTTCTTTTTGTGGACAATCCTTTGTATAGTGTGGTCCCTTACATAGTTCGCATCCGACCTGAGCAGCGTACACTTTCTCATTTACTTTCTTTATTTCTCGTCCGATATTTGTTGAGTTGGGCTTGGATATCAGTAAGCCCGTCAAAAGTTTTAGTACTTTTGGTTCTTGAAGATGTTCCATTGTGCCATTTCTGGGAGTATTCAGCCATTTCTTGGATGACTATTTTAGCATCAGCGGCAGTTTTGAAGGTATGGCACCCTTTGAGTCCATAATTTGTCGAGTTGGAACATCAATCCCATTATAAAACAAGATGACTTCCTGCATGTCGGTTAAGTAATGTTAGGGTACTTCATCAGCAATTCTTTAAATATTTCCCATGCACGGAAAAGGCTTTCATCGGGTTCCTGCTAGAAGTTGTTGATTTCCTCTATTTTCTTTGCGATACGGGCAGGTGGACAGTATTTGTTTAGAAATTTAGTTTTAAGAACTTCCCAGGTTGTAATCGAGCCTGATGGCTAGTTCCTTAGCCATCTGCTTGCGGCTCCAGTAAGGGATACAGGGAAGGCTCGAAGCATGATTTGATCTTGAGTTATTTTTGGGATGTGAAATAAGTCAACAATCTCTAGAACCTTCTCGATGTGCTCGTTTGCATCTTCGTGTTCTGAGCCACTGAAAGTATTGTCACGAAGTTCTTTGAGAAATTGCCCCTTCAATTCAAAGTGGGTGTCTTGGTTGATCGTGGGCCTAGTAACGCCCGACCCGTAATCTCCTCGGGTTTTGCTCATGTACTGCTCCATTGTTTCCGTCATTGTTTCTCTTACTTCTTCCTCTGATTGTTCCTCGATGTCAAAATTGTGATCGAACTCCGGTGAATTCGATTCTACGAGACTTGGTGTATCAAAAAGCCTCATTCTTAAGCGAAATTTTTGTTCCGGGTTTTCAAAAGGTGAGAGTAGTTCCTTTGTAGAACTTCTTGTCATGCACTACCTGAAACAAATGACAATAAATCAGTAGGATATGTCCTGATGAGAGAAATAGAATCGAAACGAGTGGATTTTTGGTCTGCTACTGTATCAGTTGACAGATACGCCGTATTTAATTAGCTTGAATACGCCGTATGGGTCTTGTTGAATGTCAATACGCCGTATAGAGTTTACGGAATACGTCGTATTATTGGAGATCAGATACACCGTTTAGACTGTAAAACTCAATACGCTGTCCTGAGCAGAAGGTTTGATACGTCGTATCCAACTGGTGGATACGGCGTATCAGGTGATCAGTCAGAACAAAATACTATTTAAAAACAATTAAATGCGGGAATTTAAACAAACAATGCGAATAAATACAAACAGAATTTTAAATAATTAGATTACACTAAACTAAACTAATTAATGGTTAGAAATACTAATAAAAATAAGGTTTAATTAATTCACTCTCTGGCAACGGCGCCAAAAACCTGATGTACTATCGTGTAGGGTCAATTATTTGATTATCAAGTTTTAAATTTATATTTAGCTGACAAACCTAAAACAACACTTTAAAGAACAGTGTACCTAGTCAAGATGGAGTTCACGGTAAGTAGGGTGTCGAACACTAAGAGTGGAACATTAATCCTATATTCTATTAGTATTTTAATTTTCTATTAGTCTATTTTACTGTTTAAACCTATGCTATATACTTGTCCAATGATAAGGGGGGTTTCTTCCTGAGAACCTGGCACAATTTGGTGAGACAGATACAATTTCAATAAACAATAAACACAAAACAAGAAAATAGGAAGATAGAAAAGCGGTACAAGCAAAGATAGAAACTGTATGAGCCATATTAAAACCAGTTCAATGTCCATTTTTTGTTTTAGTGAATGATTTACTTATCTTGAAGTAGGCATATCATTCTTAAGACTTAGGTGGGACTTCATCCTAAGACCTAAACACGATTAATCCTGTCACAATTAACGCTTCCGCATAAAGCATCCTTTAGTTTAATTATAATCTATCTTAGGGAATCAAAGCAGTGGTGATCCTGTCAAAACCCTAGCCCAACGGGACTTTATCCACTATTCAAATCTTTATTAGTTAATTAAGAGCATGATTGCTGAAACATATACGGGTCACCTACCGGTCCAACTAAGCTCATAATTCAAAGACAAAGACAGAACGTTATTTGTGATCCTATTGGTCCAGTAATATAAAACACGATATGGAGAAGTTAATCCTGATATCTAGATTACTTTTTAGTATCCACTAGAAACCCAGTTGAATGATAGGTCGCATATTCAAACACATAAACAAGTATGAGGTGATAAACATAATTAAACAATCAACGATTAATTAAGAAATCGATTTTAAAACAAACCAAACATTGAACTTTCATTAAGATGGCTAATACCCGAGGGTATTAGCCCACAACCATTGTAATTATACAAGCGTAATCAAACAATTGAAATCGAACGATTAAGAGAGTAAAAAAGTTACAAGTTCATCTATGGATTCGGGATCAATCTTGACGTTGTGGTGATCTTCTCTTCTAAATTCTCTTTTAAATGATATGCCTATATAGAAATATGATATTGCACAGCTGAAAAATTCTTTTTGAGTCTTCTATTTATAGTGTCTGAAAAAGACTCGATACGCCGTATCTGGCTAGGTCGATACGGCGTATAGGGCTGGATTCCTTGGAGTGCGCGCTACGTTCTCAATCAATCAGTGATATCATTCCCAATTTACTTTTATTACTGTATCTTCGAATAGTTATCTTCATGGATACGGCGTATGGAAGCAGTCAGATACGCCGTATTGGGAATTGGTCAAACGCGCTTTCTTGTGAAGTCTTGGCGCTGATACGCCGTATCTCTTTTGTTGGATACGGCGTATGTAGTCAGAAATCAGCATTCTTCAAATGTCTTCGTTTTAGCTCCAAATTATGCGCCTTTTAGCTTGTCTTCACAAAACACTCCTGAATTACTGCATTTTAAACATTACAGCAATTAAGTACCCAATAATGCAACAATTATATAAAGGGGGCAAAACAGATGGAATAATGAATAATAATGACGATATTTGATGTCATCATATATCCTGTTTATTATATGTATATAAGAAAACATAAAAATCCAAAAAGATTTTTCATTTTATATAAATTTTCAAAAAAGAAAATATAAAAATATAAAACCAGAAAAGAAAACAGAAAATAGAAAATTAAAAAAATCAGAATACAAAAGTAGGTTAGCATCGATAATATATACGACTTTAGAAATGTCATTCAATAATGGCACAAAACTGTAAATAAAGTTCGAATAGAAAATATGTCATATGGCTTGATATTATTTCAGATAGCAACCCGGTCATCATCTTAAAGGCAAGTATTTCAAAAAGAAAAATTGGCCTCACAACGGGAAATTTATTTTTCTCGGGAATGAATTACTTCATATTCATTCAAAGGCTTGTGTTTACTTTGCAACAAAACCTGTGCTTCCTTACATAATTAAATGTACGCGTGTCAGTGCAATTTATTTTGTTCAAAATAAAAGAAAATCTTTAATGGTGTTGATTTTTCAGAAATAATATATATCATCTCATAATTGTCCTCAGCAAATGATTTTTAAGACATTTGAACCACTTCAAACAACGACCATAGCTCATTAAAATAGAAAAACATGGTTCCATCCCCCGGTTGAGGGGGAGAAAATGTCAAATCTCTTCTTCAAAAATCATCAAGGATTAAAAGGAAAAAGGTTTTTAAACAATAACGGAATAACATTTATTGTAAAGTTAATTAATTTTAACTTATTTGAGTATTAGATGTTATGTGTTTATACCTTTAGGGTCTGGATAGCGTATCTTATGTTTTAGTCTAGCTTAGTAAAACTTAAGGGACTAATAGTGTCATAAGGTCAAACTAGAAAGCCTTAAGAAAGTTATTAAAGAAATTTAGAAAGGAGAATAGAGTTCAGGGGGCATTTGTGTAAAAAATCAAAAGTTTTGTACACACAAACACCCCCTTCCCGTCACTTCTATACACACAAACCAAACACTCCCAATATTTCCCTCCCTTAATTGTTAAAACTCGACTTTGCTCAAAGATCATCAAAACATAAATTTTAAGCCTTAAGAAACATGAATCCAGTTGCCGCTCAACAAGTTGCTCTCAACAATACTTTAGTTGCTCCTGAGAAAAGACTAAAGATTGAAAAGTGCAATGCAAGAATAGAGTTCAACAAGCCACAAAGAGAAGAAACATATCAAGTCACACTGGATGCTCTTAAACTATGTCCATGCTATCCCACATTCCTGATCACTGCTGAAGTACCTGAAGTATACATGCATCAATTCTGGAACACCATCTAAAGATCACAGATACAGATGCATAAAAAACGGTTCAAAACGACTGATAAGAAAAAGTTCTGAGTTGACACAAAATACGTTCGTGAGATTCTATTCACTAGATTGTCCAGCCTCCAACCAAGATTTTATTGAACCTCCAAAAGAAGAATTGGTTCCATTCATCTAGGAGCTTGGTTACTCTAGCAAGTGTGATATGCTATCTGCGATCCATACTGATCAAATGCACCAGCCCTGGAGAACATTTGCTGCTATCATCAATAGGTGCATCTCTGGGAAAACAACAGGACTTGATACACAGGAATCCAAAGACTCAGATCATGTGGGGGTAAGTTGGGGATTAAAGTTCTTCTTTGATGCTGTTAGAAGTACTAAGCTGCTCAGTTTAATGTTTAATACTTCACTGACTGAAGTGTTATGCTCATGAACTTCACAAAAAATATACTAAGTAGTTACTACTGCTGGTACAAAAGTTAATGCTCCTAGTGAAAGTTACTGTGAAGATCGTAGAGGGGGGTGAATATGTTTCTATTTAAAATCGTAAAATGTTTCGTATCAAATTACCGATCAAGCGTGACACAATATGATGAGTGTTCATACGAGCTATATACACATAATAATACATCGATTTACAACAATATAAACCAACACACAATATTCACATTTATTCATGACATAAACATAATTAAAACTATATAATCAACACATCACACAATTGCAAGTATAAATATAAAGCGATAAATGCGAGCATAAAAGTAAAGAGGCAAGTAAAAGAAAATGCAAACCGGACACGCTGATTTATAGTGGTTCGGTCACAAAGCACCTTTTTGCCCTACTCCACTCCCTGAGTACCCAACTCGAGAGTTACTTCACTAGTCAACAAGCTCCCTTTAGGCGGAGAAAACCGTACACACCTTTGCTTACACCAATTTCCGACACTAAGCAAAATGTCGAGTTCTAATCCTAGCTATAACCAATCTATCACAACACAACACACATCTTCACGACAATTCACAACTTGGCTTCACCACACGACTTGTTCTTCACTCCATAACTTCACTTCCAACTAATCACGACATTCTCTACCTTCATAACTTTCGATACTTCCACAACTTCACTTCACGTTCAACTAGACACTACCAATGATCACACCAATCTAACACAACAATACAAGATCACCATGATCTAATAACAATGCACACATGAATCACCAGATCGATAACTATTATACAAGTTTGAAATATATGAACTCGATCTATACATTGTGAATATAAGACATGTCACGAATGCACTAACTACATAACTTTGTATCTTGACGATAACGAGAGTTCTTTTATTGCACTGAATTAAGGAATCGTATTGGATCACCGTTAAACATACTCGAAAAGTTAAGTGATCAAAGGAAAGGGTTTGAAATGAGGTTTTAGATATGAGAAAACTATGTGCAAAGAGGTGAGAAAATCTGTGGAAACAGTCCACTATTTATAAGAAAAAATATTCATTTTTTATTTGGCCGGTCCCCTTAATTTTACAAAGCCGGTCCCCTTAATTAATTAAGGGGACCGCCCATTTTTCAGACGCTCCGATTTTGTCCTTTTGTGGGGAAGGTTTTTTCTGGAACTTTCTAGCCGTTTTTTGGTAGAAAATTTGAATTCAAAATATTTATTTTGAATAAAACATTTCTTATAAATACAAAAATGTTTTGTATATGTTTTAAAAATGTTTGTCCCATTTTATAAAAAAATGTAAGGTTTGGAAAAATAAAAAATTTCTTTGATCATATAACAAATTAAAGTTTGTTTGTTCATACCTTTAGTGATTTACGTCGGGTGCGAACTTAAATTTGTTGTTGAAGAAAACTTGAGACGTCGAAAGATGTTGACGTATGAATTGATGATTTGTTCATACTTTTAGTAACTTAATCACTTTACGTTATGTGTTATAAGTTACATGTTTGTCATCACCAAAACATGAAGAGAATGTATAGCTTAAATATCGTAATATTTCTACCAACAATCTCCCCCTTTTTGATGATGACAAAATATGTAAACTATAACTCATAGTAAAATGTATAAGTTAAACTCCCATTTTTACCACGTTCTTCTCCCCCCTTTTGTCGAAACAAAAAGATGGACTCCTAGACGAGACTTTTACTACACTTTAACTCTTCAATCAAAGAGGCGAGCTTGCATCATCCTAAGTGAAGTCTTGATTCTATCAATCCCTTTTAAAAAATGACATCCATTGAACATTCACTCAAGCAGATCCATGGATCAAATTAGTTGAAAACTCTTAACCTACATCAATGGTTAGTTTCGTGCAACAAAAAATATATATAGGGATGAAATACACATATCAAGAAATGTGTAGATGTCTTAAACGGTTGCAAACGTAATGGCTTGAACATTTGCAAATGCTCTCCCTTGGTTTATGCTCCCCCTTGATTGGGGCACCAAGAAATCGAGTAACGGAAAAGTGCTACAAAACAAAGTTAGTAGAAAAAAATACACAATATATATAATATGAATGAAAGATATATATGAAACACTTAGTGGAGGAACAAATCATGTATTTAGGTATAAACACTCATAAAGAGTGGCACTAAAGAGAAAACTAAATAAAAAAGATGATGCTAAGACATGGAAATGTTTTGCAGGAACCAATGAAAAAAAGATTTTGACTGACACATGCATTAAGGGCTAAGACTCGACCATTACCCCCTTTGGTAACATACCGACTTTTAGTAAACGGAGAACAAAAAATTCAATTAATTGATTGACACACTAGTATAAATGAAAATCATCATCTTGACCAAGATAATGATTTGAATTCGGATAGACTTTTGTTAATGGTTGTATTGAAGAATTCTTAATTAAGGTTTCTTTTTTACAAGTGGCGATAGAGAGTACGGGTTGGGCTCGATCATGACGTGAGACGCGTGTTGGGTTAGATCTGGCGGGGATATAAACCCGATAACAGTGGGAGTAGCGGTGGGACACGTCACAATGAGATACTGCGCGGTGAGCTGCTGGAGAGAAGTGCTTGAGCTCTGAGCAGAGTTGACACAGTGTAGGGATGGTCTATTCTAAACACTTGCGACCTACCCGTATTGTACATGTACTTTGCATATATAGATCAACCTGTGAGGTTGTAATCTATAGACAATGTTACCAAATATCCTTGCCGATATCCAAAATATATACTCTAAAAGAGTTTTTAAAAAAAATGAAAATGATACGTTCTTTAAAACGTTAAAAAGAACGAAGAAGGATGAGCGTGAATGGTAACGGAGGGTGATGACAAAAGGTTGACAAATACGGTTTTAGATTAATATAATCGTTTGACAAAGGTGATGATTGTGATCCAGAATTTTTGTTGGGTGTTTTAAAGGTGGATATGTGAAATAAGGTGGTAGTACTTTTCATGTTTGCCTATTTTGGTGACCCAACAACACTTGAAGCTTAAATATCATCTTTGTGTTCTTCACTTGCTAAAAAAAAAAAAAAAAAAGAAAAAAAAAAAAAAAAAAAAAGAAAAGAAAGTGGAAATAAAAATAAAAGACACGACAGTAAGTAACGTAACAACACTGAAGCTGAAAATCCATCTTTTTGGTTCATTACTCTATAAAGTGGAAATAAAAATAATAGACACGATATTGTGATGACTCAATAACACTGAAGCTTAAATATCTTCCTAGTGTTCCCACTTGCTATAAAAGTGGAAATAAAAATAAAAGACACAACAATGTGTTGACTCGATAACACTTGAAGCTTGAATGTCTTCATTGTGTTCTTTACTTAGTAGTAAGTGGATATTAATAAAAAAATTAAAAATAAAAGTAACAACATTGTGATGACTCGATAACTCTTGAAGCTTGAATGTCTTAGTTGTGTTCTTCACTTAGTAGTAAGTGGATAAGACGCATTTCATTATGAAATTCACTTGACATTTGACTACATAGGCAAACATGTTTATGAGTGTATGGATATGATGATTGCCCTTTAATTCAAGGAGCGACATAAGGATGGTCATAGGTTAGTGTATCTTGAAAGATGGTTAAATCTTCATGGATTGTAGTGGTAGTAACTCACTTATTTGAATGTAAGAAATGGTTACGTGGTTGAATCTTCTTGTGAAGATAACTAGGTTTATGACTTGATATTGGTAGTACAAAGGATGACTCGGTTTTTTATTTCACTTTGGAGGTTTGAGGATGCACTGGAACCATTTATCACTAACAGGAGTGGTGAATAGTTATGAGGTTTGAGAGTAAAGTAGAAGATATATGTGAGTGAGTGTGTTTCCCTTCCTATTAAATTCGTGCTCATCCGGACATAAAGAAAAATAAAATAAAAACAAAATGAAGATTAAAGCGATGAGCTTGACAATGATAAGACGAATGACAGATAGCATACAATGAACTTCATCCACGAGGTTATGTAGCTCTTCTCGAGTATTGCGAATGTTTAAAGGACAATCATATGTTGAGGTATGAGGTTGATCTAAGGATGGTAGCGAAAAAAGTGGGCGGAAGGTATTTGACATCTATATACTAATAGAGTCATGATTAAAGTTTTGGTGAAACAAATTTGACATGATCAATGAGTGATATTTTAATTGCATTTCGCTAATTTAAAATACTTAAACCATTTATCGGACGAAGATAATTAAAGTTGTCAACCTACTTAGAGTGTATTGGAATTTGGTATCTAACTATCCAAGACAATAGATGTAGATTATTTGGAAGGAAACGAGATTATGAATAAGAAAGAGTGTGCATGGAGACTCTAGGATACTTAAGACCATTTTGAGACTATTATGACCTATCAGATTGTGACACTAAGGTTCACATGTAATAAGGGTATAAATTCTAATGTCAAGAAATATATACCTAGATGCATAAAACTTATAAAATTAAGCATGTAAGAATATTTAAGCATGTATCAACATAATAACCAAAGAAATTAATGTGTAAGACTATATGACGTCAAAAAGTTTTATAGATATATGCATATATAATCCTTTATGCATCAAATCAATATAGAGTAAATGCACAATTAACACGTAAGTCATGTAAAGCGTCACGTAAGAATCATGATAATTATAAATGCAAACATCATATAAAACATGTTAACATTTATTATTTAGATATACTAAAATATATTATATTTGAATTGTTTGAGAAAGACAAAAACCTTTACAATAAACATGCATTTAATAACCAAGCAAATAATCGATGATCATCAAGATAACTATGTAGGCATAAAATCATATCACATAGGAGCAAGTTAACATCTTATTCACATAATCCTAATCAAGATGTGTGGAATTCTAAGGTTGAATGAGAGAGCAAGCAAGTTGTTGTAGCTATAAGAAAGAATGAGTCATCTAGGTCCTAGGAGTATGCTTAAAAGTGACAATGTATAATTCTCTATATTAAGAGTGTTCAAAAAATACACCTTTGCATGTCTTTTATGAAAGAAATCCAATTAAGGTTATTTACCTCAATAGATCTTGTGTTTGTTTCTTTGTAGAAATAATGATGATTAACTAAAGTTTAGTTGCCACTATGTTAGACTTTTAAGCAAGAGATTCACAAGAGGAAGATGTTTAAATCTAATGCCATAGGGCGAATCTACCTAAATCGAAGATGAATTTAGGACGAAGGATCCATCGATCTGTGGAAGTGCCAAATTTGGGCAAGGACCATTTTTTATTATTATTTGGGAGATGGTGTTGACATTAGGTTATTAGGAGAAGCTTATATAAGTTATACGAGTTCTCAATTTGAGTTTTCAGAAATGACATCTAAGTCTTACTCATCAAGTTAGAGTACTTATGAGTTTCTTGATGGAAATTTATAAGTCGTCAATCCTACTCAGAGTGTGTTAAGTTTAGCATGTATAGTTTGACCATAGCTAATAACACAACATTTGAACACTTTAGACTCAATGAAACATCTTCATTGCAAGTGTGAGTTGCAATTTGATGACTAATCTTGTTGTCTTATAATCGACTTCGTGATTTTATGTAATAACCGAGGATGGTTAAACATGTAGACTCGGAAAAATATCTATGGTCATTTGAATGATATTTCTGTGATCTAGATAAATCCTAATCTTGATTTCATGTTCATATTCCAATTTTGTAATTAGATTGAGTGATGAGATTGATTATCGTTTGAATAATAATCATCTTCATATTCAAAATCCTCTTACGATCACTTATTGAAAGAAAGCACGATAATGGTTTGTGGAATATGTTAAGGGTTCTCATTTGGTGAGAAAGAAATATTATTCATATTTGGTAAAGAAAGATAGAGTTTTGATGAGAAGATAGTTTGGGTTTTAAGTTGTTCTTTTGAATTGTTTGAGCAAAGTTACATATGTTGTGCATTTGCTCATGTTTGGCATTTCGGAAACAACGACTTTACCAATTGCATTGCAAGGTAAATTACTTGAGTATTTCGGATGAAATATTCAAGTCGTCAATCCTACTTCATTGTGTATTTTATGCATATATTTGCCAAATATTTGGAACACAACTATTGGACAAGTAGACTCAATATGACATCATCTACACAAGTGTGAGTTATGATCCGATGCATATTCTTATCGTCTTGGAAAGGGATGTCATTATTTTCATATCAATCGAGTGTGATTGAGTATGTAGGTTTAAGATAATATCTCTTGTTATATTTTGATATAATCTTAAAGCTAGACAAATAAAAATCTGATTTCTTGTCCATACTCGAAAACTTGTCAATTAGATTCGATAATAATATCAATCATAGTTTGAATAATGAGTTGATATATATTTGAAATCTTTCTTGACCCTCACGAACACTCTTTTAAAAGAAGACAAATAAAGATTTTCATAGTGTGTTCCATTAATCCTAAGACTAGTTGTAAGTGTGAGGTTGATGAATAATGACAAGTTAATTTCTTACTTTTAGATTGTCATATGCTTTCATGATGGAATAATAATGAGAGACTCAACAATGTGGTGACTCAATAACACTTAAAGATTTAATATCTTCTTTATGTTCTTCACTTTCTAGAAAGTGGAAAGTTTTGTGAAGGAGTGACATTTGCATTTTGCAAATTACATAAATATTTCGGATGAAATAATTAAGTTGTCAAGGGATATAGGAGGAATTCTAATAGTAACAAGACTATTAGAAGAGAGAAGAAACGTACAGAAGTGAGAAGAAATGTTAGAGATGGGGAGACTCATTAGAAGTGAAAAGGAACGTTTAGAAGTGAGAAGAATCGTCTATGAATTTGAGACAAGACGTATGCGAGATGTGAGGACCAAGGTTTGTATGTGAGGGGATTTATTATGAATTGATGGATTGTAAGTCTATCGATTGTAAGGAATGTGTTTGATAATGAGAAGCATTTCATTATGAAATTCACTTGACTTTTGAAAACATAAGCAACGAAGCTTATGAGTGTTGGGATTTAAGGATGACCCACTGATCTATAGAGAGATATTGGGTATAGGTTTGGGTGTGGAGTAGACGTCAACCCATAGCAGAAGAGTGGAAGTGTTAGGTTAAGAAAAAAAATGAATGGTATTACAAGCTGCTGTCGGCGGTCCTAGATATATCTAGGGGCCGCCAAGAAGAGATCAGGGGCAGCCGAACCGCCATCAGGAGGGATGTTTTTTGGAGAAATGATGACTTTTTTCGAAAGAAGTGACATTTTTAATTTGCATTTCGATAATTAAAAAAATACATAAAGTACTTTCGGAATGAAGTATTAATTTGTCACGACATGAATGGAACACAACTCAAATCGAAACTAGAAGAAAAGAAGAGAACGATTTATGGAATGTGTTCCAACATATCCCTAAACCTTTGACGAAGATAATTTAACGACTCACGCTTGAGGGGTAAAGAAAGATTGTCGGCGATGTTATCTTCAGACACAACCTTTTCGATGGAGATGTTTCCTTTTGGACATTGTCCCGAAGGAAATGATGACGTATCTTCGGTGTGTTTTGTACGCAAATAATAATAATAATAATAATAATTAAAACAAACGAAGATAGAGACGACGAGCTTGACAATGTCAAGATGGTGGTGGTCTTCTCGAGTATTGTGAATGTTCATAAAACAATCATATGACGAGGTATAAGGTTATTCCAACTACCTATAAAATATATAATAAATATATAATATATAATAAAAATACTACTTGGGTAAATTCCAACTATTCACCTTTAACTAAGGTAAAAAGTTAAAACTTACAAAAATAATATAATATATAATACGTATGTTTAACCGGGTAAGTATGATCACCCGGGTCGTTTCCCCAACGAATAGTGAAATTGAAACCACGTTCTAGTTCGGATTCTGATTTGAATGAAGCAAAGATATTTTGGATAAGCTATTATTACTACTTAATTAAGAAGTAACAAATAATGACAATTAAGCAAGTAAACAAATTTTAATCCCTAAAAATGTAAACTACAATTTCACTAAATAAAGAGAAAATTGCGAAATTATAAAAATGAAAGCCTAATTTTTATCTTTTTATAAAAGTTTAATTAAACTAATTAAAACCTAACCCTAACTATTAATTAAAATTTAATAAACTAATTAAAAACTAACTTAGGGACTAACTGTGAAAAAGACTTAAGGACTAACAGGAAAAACATTTAACGGGCAAGGATTACTGGAAAACAACTAAAACAGAAAAATTACAGAAATGGTCCCTGAGGACTTACCCCGACAACAAACTAAGTCCAATTATAAACTTAAATTCTAAAAGTGCTTATCACTAAAAACTTAAAAGAGCAAAGTTGTAAAGGAAGCTAGGGAGAACAACTTTAACAAAAGCACTATGGTCTGAAACTCAAAGATAAGCTCTAAGAAGAGCTTCTTAATAAGCGCTAACAGAAACTAGGTTAAGGCCTATGTTTTACCAAAACAGCTATAAAAAACTCAAATTAAGCTTAATGTGAAAAAGGAAAAGTGTTCTAAGAGGCTTATGAAATGCTTATACTATGAATGCAAAGGAATCTAAGCTAGAAGTACTTTTAAGCAGCTAAAATTTAGCATGAACTAAGCAAACTCAGAAAATAAGCAAGATAGCACAAAATCCAAATGAGCTTAAAAGCTTAAAAGCTAAAACTAGACTCTAAAACTTTAAGGTTTTATAAAACTACTTATAATATATCTAAATAAGCTATAAAATCTAGAACCTTTAAAAGCTAATTAACAAATTTAAATCCTAAAGACATTCTAGTACTGTTATTTGGAGTTTTCAGGTATTTTATGACTTTGAACAGCTAAATTTTAACTAGGAAAATAATCTAGAAATTTGCAAATTAAACTTAAAAACCTATTAAGCTATATTGAAACTCAAGTCCTACTGAATTTGATAAGCGAAATCCTAAAATTACAGTTTTAAATTAAACTAAGAACACAGCAGTACTAACTGAGGTTAGTACTGCTAGTGTAAAAGATCAACAGTACTTTCAAGTGAAAGTACTGTGATGCAATTTGACTTTTAAGAACAAAATTAAGCTATGAAATAAGCTAGAAAATGAAAACTAAAGCTAAATTCATAATAAGCTATAACTAAACTTAATACTACTGAATTTGACAAGCTAAAATCTAAGCTAACAGTACTAACTTATGGTTAGTACTGGTAGTGTAAAGGTTCAGCAGTACTAACTGAATTAGTACTGCTAGTGTAAATCAAGAGTGCACTAAACCAAACACTCCTTTTAGATTATGACAGATTTGAGAAAAACTTTTTAAGAAAATTTAATGAACAAATACTAAATACCAGATAAAGACTAGCTTAAGACACACTAGCAATCCCATGATAAAGACAACTGAAAAGTAAACTTCTAAGGATGATAACTAATCTTAAGCTAATATTTATGGATTTTCTTGGAAGTTTTTTATGACAGAAATTAGTAACTAACTATCTATAACTATCAAAACAAAAGTAGATGAAGACATACAACTAAAAGCACTATAAAGGATAATAAGTGAACTAATAAGCAACTTGAACAAGTCAATAAGTAGATCTAATTATAGAAAGCAAATGAGATTACTATTTAAAGCTAGAATAAAAAGGAATTTAAAAGGAAGACTGTACAAACTTCTCTAGCTAAAACAAGAGATCTCAATTAAGAAGCATCACAAGCTCCGCTAGCTTATTAAATAGCTATGGTAAAGTCCTTGGGATCTCTGTTCCAAGTTAAGATCCCCTTCCAAAAGCTTTTCAATAAAACCCATGTATGATTAAACTGATTTAAGGTTTAGGTAGATTAATACTGAATTCAACAAGCTCTATTCCAGCTTATAGACTGAAAGAGCTTAATATGAGCTTATTAGCTTATTGAGCTACAATTTTTTGGACTTAATTAAAAAGCGTAAGACTTTAAAATGAGACTTAGTAAATGAGATTTAAAAACACTAAAGACTGAATTTCATTAATTAAAGAAGCTGATTACATTACTTGAAAAGGAAAATTACATTTAAGGAAAATACGAATTTAAGCTAGACTAAATTACTCAAAACTAGGTAAAAAGATGATAAAAAGAGAGCAATCTTGTGTGTGAGAAGTGAGGCCTATTTATAGGTCCTGAAAGAAGCTTCTAGGATCCTTAGCCCTGCCCTCCAATCCTTCAATCTCTGCCATTCATTTCCCAATCATTTGAGCTTCAATCGTGGCCGTTTGATCAAGTTGTGGACACCTGAAGATTGCCAGCGTGTCATTCCATTGATGTGACGTTTGTGCTTCTTTTGTGAGTGTTTTAGTACAAAAACCCACTTAAATTTGTGCTTTCACCATTGCTACGTGGCATTCTTTCTTGGGATTGGACCAATCAGAGATGGGGAGTGACGTTCCTTACTGCCAAGGTGTACTTAATCCCACGAATTGTCCTTTTTAACCTTCAATTTCTTTTTGCCCCTTGATGTAAGTGGAGGGTGAAATGGGGAAGACGATGAACAGTGAATGGGATTTACCCGCTCTTTTTTATAACTGAAATGGGGTAAAAACTCGTTTAAACTTTGGCTTTGTACACAAAAGTCCTTGAGTTCATTTTCTTCTTCTTGATTATAAAAGGACTTCGATAAATGCAAAACCTGGCCCTGTGGCTTCATAAAAGAGGAAAGGTCTAGGGATTTGGCTTCGGCTTGTACTTGGCTTCTTTTTGAACTCTTCTGATCTCGTGTCCGGTTTGCTCGCTTTTACTGTTTTCTTGTGATTGTTTTGACATTTATCCATACCTCACACCACAAAACAAAAATACAAAGCATATTTTTGCTATTTTTGGTCCTCTTTGGTTTAATTGGTGTTATTTTTAAGTATAAATAGATATGATGTATTATTACACTTATCAAAATTTCCCTACAAACTAAACGATTGTGTGTCCTCGAACGCAATATCACATGCCTATAACCAAATACCATCAAAAATTCCCAACTAAACATTTTTTTTTTTTTTTTGGGAAAAGTACAAAGAGTTTTTGTTTGAGAGCGATAAGAGATCACAAGTTTATAAAACACCCGACTTCCCATTTTCAAGATTTTCTCTTTTATGAATCTTTTTCTTGATAATTAACTACCTAACTACAATTATATTTGTGTTGACATAATAATAAATAGTTTTTCATTAACCTTATTGGAAAACTTTGAAGGACTCATAGAATAAAAGCACAATTACGTGTCTAAAAGATAACTTCAATCATCCCCGCTTTTTCACTTTCTCTCCCATGCTAATCTTAAAAATAAGATCACTGCTACTACGACTAATATGCGAGGGAAGAACTACCTATAATTACAACTTGTGAAGTCCCCTTCCCGACATATAATCATAAATTAAGTGTGGTGTGTTCAAATTAAATTTAAACCATAAAATCCACATATTTAGATAGTTGAAATCCGCCAAGCTTTACCCAGGGCCTTTTGGGCTAATATGTTTTAATCACTATAGAATCCCAACTCAAAGCAAACAAAAACATACTTAGCTAAGACATCGATGGTTTCACCCTTTGTCCCATAGAATGGGACATTCTACTATAGCGCTCCCACCGCATCGTGTAAGTGCTAAGGCTTTAGACAACCCCATCCGGAGAATAACTACCGGAAACGCATAACTTCCGAAGAAAAAGCTTTTGAGACTTTTGCAAATCTTAGTTCAAAAGAATACCTTGGTTTAAAAGAAAATGACACTTTTCAAGTTAATTTTCTAACTTATGCAACTTAATTATGACTATTCACATTATTAGGCTAGGATTGGTAATCCACATTTCTTTCAACGACACATCGGACCTCGCCTCCGACAAGAGCCTCGCGTACTTTATTGATGAAATCAACCCTAAATTCACATCCACCAACCCTTTCTTTCGATGTCACATTCGGAGCGAACCGACAAATGCCCATGTCTTTATTGCGATGGAGTTTGTATATTAAATTATTAATCCCTTAAGGATTTTATAACATGCATACTTGTTATTCACCAACTACATTTTTATAGATTTTTTTTTCAAATAGTAAAAATTTCGTATTTTAGAAAACCAAAGTATAAACTCGAACTAAAATTCTTATTTACCAACGATACTTGACTCATCATTGATAAAGCTTTTTCTTCTGAATATGTTGATTAGACTTTTAACAGTAAAACTCTAATTTGCAAAAAATTAAAGAGAACACGTATAATTAATCATTTTAAGAACTTCGGGGAAGAAAAATCACAAGTTATTCTTATAACTTATTTAGTTTTCCAAATAAACTTTGTTTAGCATCCTAAAATCGTAGACAACACTATCATCTCTTATTCCTTCACAAATAAATTTGCCATAAAAAATTAACCCCCCTTTTTAAAGCACTATATAAAATCAACTCGGCATATTTGAAAATCAACTGAAGTATTATGCACTAGTATCATTACTAACGATCAAGTCTAGCATGTTTAAAAGTCTATATGAGATAACATTAACTATCATCATAAATGTTAAGGAAGGAAGCTAGAACTCTCGCACTTACAAATCGGTCAAAAATTACTGTTCTTATTCTACTCGAACAGGAAAACCTACCATTTTTGCTTATCCCTTTTTTTTATATTAAAACTAAAAATTTAAAATTTTTTGCTATTTTTGTGGGAGAGAGGGTACGTAGAGAACAAAACAATAACAACAACATCAAATCGATTAGAGTTTCCCTTCCCCAAACTAAAAAGGGGGGGGGGGGGGGGGGGGGGGGGAAAAAAAAAGAAAAAAAAGGAAAAAAAAAAACATTGCCTTTAATTTTTTAAAGTCGATCTCTACTAAATCTGAGCCGTTATTTGAAGTATTGCAAAAGATAACAACCGAGTATTCGATTAGGATGAAGATATGGACTCCCCCAAACTAATTTCGCACAAAGGATGTAGAACTCGAGTTGAACGAAAAGGAAACAAGCAACACCCGAAATTTCATCGAGAGGCTTCATTGAATTTGTTGGGAGAATCCTGCAAAAATCACAACAAACAAGCAACAAACATCGAGAAATCGGAGAGAGTACAAGCCTTTCTCAACACAACACATTGGATAATAGAAAATAGAAAGAAAACAGAGATGATAGGCATGGGGTGAACTCCCACGAAGCGGCTTGTTTTTGGTCACCGAGTCGCAAGCTCGACTCGATCCCTGAATTTAGTTGTCCTTAGGGAAAGTCTGGAGGTCCGGAATAACCAATGGTGGTGTATCCCCTCCATAGTAATGCTTAAGACGGTGGCAGTTGACTTTGAAATTAGAACCATCGGCATGAGACAACTTGGCAGTGCCATAAGGATAAACTTCGGTGATTGTGAAAGGTCCGGACCATCGGGACTTGAGTTTTCCGAAGAAAATCTTTAATCGGGAGTTGAACAGAAGGACTTGATCACCAACATTGAAAATTCGGTTCTTTATCTGGGAATCGTGTAGCTTCTTTGTCTTCTCCTTGTAGATTAGCGAATTCTCGTAAGCTTGATCTCGTAGCTCGCAAAGTTCATTGAGCTGAAGTTTTCGATGATCGCCCGCGATCTTTAAATCGAAGTTGGCATGCTTGAGAGCCCAATACGCTTTGTGTTCTAGTTCAACTGGTAAGTGACATGCTTTTCCATAGACTAACTTGTACGGAGTACATCCAATAGGAGTCTTGTAAGCGGTTCTAAAAGCCTATAATACATCATCTAATTTGTCGGACCATGAGGCACGGTTTTCTCCTACCGTCCTCTCCAAATTTTTTTGAGACCTCGATTTGTGACTTCAACTTGACCACTCGTTTGAGGGTGGTAAGGAGTCGAAAGACGATGGGTGACACCATATTTAGACATAACTCTATCAAATTTGTCGTTACAATTCACCCTCAGTAATAACATGCCAAAGATCAAGATCTTTTGATTTCACATAAGTTTTGAATTTATTTTTCTAATAATTAAAACTATCGCTTCTAAAGAGTGGTAGTCTTTGCATAGATTGTCCTTCTAGATATTTGTTGGAATCCATAAATCGAAACAAGCTTTAAAATACAATATATTTTATAAATCTTGAGTGACCCCGGCTTCTGATACCAATTGTGGAAACTAGAAGGGGGGAGGGTTGAATAGTTTACCCATTAATTGTCGTTTTAAAATTTTGCTTATAAAAATGTTAGATTCGAGTATATGTGATATCAACTAACAATATGAACAAACAATACATCTAACTACAAACAACACAATCACAATATAAATATCAACTACATGATATAAAATGAAAGTTAAGAGATAAGAGATAGAACAATCAAACCACAACACCGAGAATTATA